>JARYGA010057196.1:0-44330 GCA_030545235.1 Helianthus tuberosus | reverse complement strand
GAAGTCGATTAAGCAACTTGTTTCACTCCAAAATTGGTTTGTCAGAAATGATCAGTGGTTGACGGTGTTGGTCGGTGGTATAGGTGGTTGTGGCTTGATAATGGTTGTAGAAGAAGGATGGAGAAAGAGAGAGTACAGGAGGGAGGGGATAGAGAAATAGAGAAATGGGAGTGTTTGATTTATAAATATAAATAAATAATTTTTTTATGTTCTTTTTAAATATATTTTTTAAGTAGATATGTAAAATTACAAAAGTATCTTTAATAGGTTTGATTTAACTGAAAATTTTAACTTGGTTAGTGTCACACCCCAACCGATGGCGGAAACATCGGGGTGCGAGCACTAAGCGTTCAGATTGCTCATGAGATTCCATAACGCTAGATACTTCAATAGAATTAAGTAGGTTTCATAAAATAAATAGTCTAAAACAGAAACAAGTATCATCAAATTACATCACCAAATAGATTGTTCAAATTGTTCAAAACTAGATTAACTAGGTGACGTTTCTAAGCATCTCCTAGCTTGATTTCTGTTGGTGCATACGTCTGTTGACTTCGTCTTGTATCGAGTCTTGTATATGTATAGATAAATCAGGGCACAGAAAACGAGAAAATAGGATATCAGGCAAGTTCAAGCGAAATTATAAGTTGTAATTCCGCTTGAAATGGTTCAGGGAGTTCAAACGGAATTAGCATATTAATTCCGCTTGAAACTGTAATCTCGCTTGAATGACTAATCTCGCTTGAAACGTGATTCCGCTTGAATCATGTTCAAGCGGAATTAATCAGCCTATATATAGAGTTGTCCTGATTCCGTTTGAGTACTTAGGGTATGTGTGTTTCCGGAGCCGAAGTGCTGCCGAAGTCTCGTCTTGCTGTAAAACTTTGTCAGATTAATCAGAAAGAGTATTAAAGTGAATATCTTGCTGAATCACACACAATATGTCTGTTTCCGCCTTTCATATTGTGTAGAACACCTCTGATTGACTCGTTTCGGGTCAGAACACGATCCTACATGTGGTATCAGAGCACAGGAGGAGGAGTTCTGCAGATTTCAGCTTGATTTCATCTTGTTTTCTTACTTCTACACCTTCTTTTCTCAATTGAACAAGTTTTAACGGTTAAAATGGCCTGAATTTTTCACAACATAAGCGAAATTGTGTTTTAACAAACCCTTGAGAAAAACATATCAAAATTCAAAGTAAAAGTGACAAAAATGGACCAAATAGTTAATTCCGTTTGAACGTGTACCTTAATTCCGCTTGAAATTTTGAAACGGAATAAGTGATTCCGCTTGAAAAACATAATTCCGTTTGGTGATTCCGCTTCAAATTGGTTATTCAGTTTGAGTTTCAAGCGAAATTAATTGATTTCGCTTCAAATTTGTGATTCTGTTTGAAAAAGTAGTGTTTTCAAGCGAAATTAGATATTCCGCTTCAGAGAGTAATTTCGCTTGAAGTTTCAAACAGAATTAGTGATTCCGCTTCAATGTATCCCGTTTGAATTGGTGATTTCGCTTGAGTCTTAATTCCTTTTGAAGATTGATTGTGCAGATAATCTCGCTTGAAGGTGATTTCGCTTGGGAGTGATTTCGCTTGAAGGACCTTATTCCGTTTGAAAGTGTCTGTTTGTGAAAAGTTTTTACCGAATCATGGACGAAGAATTTTATAACGCATTTGCTTCAACCCCGATTACTCCGACTGCCATTGCTCAAAACATGAACGCAGAAAACGTTGCAAAACCCCTCGAAACTTATGGGAATTGAAGAGTATCATGGTTGGAAAAATCGTTTTGAGAATTGGGTTCAGGCAAACCATCTAAGAGCTTGGGAAAGCATTGAGACAAAATATGTTAGACCACAGACCGCTTTGAATGTTGATAAAATTATATCAGAATTTTCAGACAAAGAGAGAGATAGTTATAAAGGGGAGAAAATGATGATTAGTCTTTTACAACAAGCTGTCAAAGAGGACATATTTGTGCTGCTTCAACATGATGGTAGTGCTTATTCAATATGGGAGGCACTTGGAAAGAAATTTGAAGGAAGTACGGAAATGATCAACAGCAAAAAATCATTATTGAAGAAAGAATTTGAGTTGTTTACCAGTATGCCAGGTGAATCCACAAAGACTCTTATTGAGAGATATTGTCATCTTGTGCATACCATGTCTCAGTTAAAAATCACTAAAACTCCAGCAGAATGGGTTGAGAAGTTAGCTGATGCCTTACCTCAGAAAGAATGGGGTACATATCTTATGATCTTAAAGAATACAGGAGAGTATAGTAGATTATCAATTGCACAACTCATTGAGAAGCTTGAGGGA
This sequence comes from Helianthus tuberosus, assembly GCA_030545235.1. Classification (NCBI taxonomy): domain Eukaryota; kingdom Viridiplantae; phylum Streptophyta; class Magnoliopsida; order Asterales; family Asteraceae; genus Helianthus; species Helianthus tuberosus. Next base: position 42,007 of record JARYGA010057196.1, on the reverse strand, counting down.
CAAGATCTTGAACAACAGAAAATTGCAAGAATGAATAATTCAAATGTTCAACAAGACATCAAGCTATATGTCACACCCCGACCACGTAGAACATACAAAACGTGGCGGAAACATCGGGGAGTGTTGTAACAGAAATAATCATTTCAAATCCATGGCAATTAAAGTTTTGTTTTATTAATCAAACATGAGAGTTTACATTGTTTTAAACAAGAAACAAAGAGTACATAACATAAATTAACTAGTTCTTGTCTCGTTTTAAGTCACTAAGGCACATGTCCGCCTAAGTATGTCTTGATAAGTCCTACGCATCATCTCCTGAAAACACATGTGAAAATAGGTACGTCAGCATAAAAATGCCTGTGAGATACATAGGTTTTGTGAAAATAGGATTCATGACTTGTAAGTTTAGAAAGAGTTGTTTAATAAAGTTTAGTCATGAACCTTGTAATTTGTTTTGTTTTGTAAATCGTTTGAAAAACAATAAGTTCAGATGATATGTATAAATAAGAGAATAATGTATGGTTAAATGAATAACCATGTAGAATGAGTTTGTATAAGATAAGTTGTATGTAAAACAATGTCTTGTGAAAAGTATGTTACTTGTATAAAATGTTATATGTCTCAAATTGAAATGATTCAAATAACGCTACGATATGTAATACCATACAAACACTTATATATAGGAAGTACCAGCGGCGTATCCACCATGCTTGTATCATATTACACACGCCTCGTTACTTAAGTCACTTACTCAAACCAAACCATCAAGATGTAACGTTAAACAATGTACTAAGTATGCACACAATGGACATACATAGCATGAAATGTAATGTAAAACCATGTACTAAGTATGCACACAATGGACATACATAGCATGAAATGTAATGTAAAATAATGTACTAAGTACGCACACAATGGGCATACATAGCATAAAATGTAATGTAAAATAATGTACTAAGTACGCACACAATGGGCATACATAGCATATAATGTAATGTAAAATAATGTACTAAGTACGCACACAATGGGCATACATAGCATGAAAACAATGAAATCATGTACTATAATGTACTAACGAACATAGCAGGTATATGATGTGAAAACATGGAAAGCATGAAAGTAACAAGTAGGCACATGTGTTCCACCCCAAAACGTTTGGAAAATAGTAAAAGAGGGGTCTATGTACTCACTTGAGATTGCTCAGTAATCCTTGAGTAACAACCAAACAATGCTAGAGATCACGGATATCAAACGACACCTAATATAGGTAACTATGTTAATATACCGGACCTAAATCGGAGGATTGGATAGAATGAGGGTTCGTAAACCAAACGAGTATGGGAAATCATGTAACATGGTTTAACTAAGCCCACATACTACAATGAAACCTAACCTAAGTGCTTACGACCCGTTTAGGTAGCTTATGGCTATGCTACTTTAACGCGTCGTTCGCGTAAAACGCGTTCGGAATGTCTAACTAGTCCTTTGATAAGCAAAATATGCCTTAACATGTCTAATATTGTTACCAAATCAGTTTAGATACCAAAAGTTATGTTACATATGCTTAAAATGAATTTTGGCGTAAAAAGGGCATTTTGGTAATTTACCTAAGGCATATAAACTACCTATCATACAACTACTTAAACGAAGCGACCATAAGGTATAACCTCAGAAGGTTATCCCCTATATACTATGGTCACCTAATGTGCTTGGTCGGATCCTAATGATCGACCAAACGGGTCGGGTTCGAAAGTATAAGCGATTGTTTAGATCGCTTACCTTACGACCCTATATAAGCACTAAACTAAAAGTGACGAGCTAAGCATGTTGAAACATGCTTAACCAAGTTTAGAAAACAGGTTTGGTATCAAAACAAACGGTTTTGATACCTAAGAGTAGTTTGGTTACAAAATACGCAAGAATGCGCATTTTGGCCGAAACTACGACTCGTCACTGAGCCTAGATAACGTGGTAATCAGTAGGTATAGTCACTAGGGACTATAACCATCGTGATCACGCTCACGTTATGAAGTTCAAATGAACTTCGCATTGACCATAAACTGGTCAATGCAGAAAGTCAACAAAGTTCGACTTTCGGACTAGAAAAGCGATAAAAGAACGAAGGAACACTTACAAAGGGTCCCCGAAAGCTAATCTTGATCAAATAACCCAGGTATGAAGCAATGGCTTCAACTTAGAGTCTTTTTGATAAGATTTGTGGGGAAATGAGTGAAGTTGAGGTGGGTATTTATAGTAAATGGACAACCGTTAGGATCGTTTATCGAATAACGTGCCTCGATCTCACCGTACACTTGTCGGAATGTTATGGTAGCTCATTTTGCCCCCACCACCAGTTATTGACAAGTGGCATTGGCCTTTGGGGGGTTTAAGGGCTGGAAACAGGCTATTAAAAACAAGTTGCTGCATCTGGCCCCTTCTTACGGACCTCAACATTATTAGTGTTGAGGTCCGTAAGGACCTTGCAGACCAGAAAGTTTGAAAAATGGCAGAACAGGCCCCTGCAGCTCCCAACTTGGTTTTCGATGCATTTTTGACACGTTTAAGCCCCGTTAACCCCATTTCAAAGCTCTAAAATGAAGTTAAAGTATAGGGAACTTAAAATGTGCTAAAAAATATCTCGGATGTCGGTTCGTTTGGCCGTACGATTGCGTTGTTCGGTTAATTACGACGGAATGCGCATAAGCTCGAAAAACGATCCAAATGGCGTGACGAATGGATTTTTCTTATTCCAAACACTAAAATAAAGTGTTTTAGTGCTTACATAAATTTTTGGATGTCCGGATGTATTCAGAACGTAAGTTATGCGCGAAAATGCAAACTTGTGCACTTTTTGTCGCTTTTAGTCCCTGAATGACCCAAAAGTTTATTTTAGCACACCGAACACCTCAAAGCCTATTTCTAAGCTATGTAAATGATATTTATGGTATGTTTAACTTATGGTCATGTTCCGGAATGTCTGTTACAGTTCAAATTGGCATACTTTTGCAATTTGTCAACTTTAGTCCCTGTAAGCGATTTAACTCGATTTTGCCATACCAAAGCCTTCAAAACTTATTTCTAAGTTATGTAAAGGTTATTTAAGGTATGTTAATCCTATTTCACTATTCCGGAGTGTTCGTTGCATTAAAATGGTTATATCTACGCATCAGAGCGCGTATAACCCTCTAGAAAGCGATTTAAAGCTTGAAATCGAACAAGAGTTGATATGTGCAAACGATACACATATTTTTACAAAACCCAAGTATGAAATACAATATTTCATTGGTTTGGAATTTGTTTGATGGTTGAAGTGACACAGGTGTCACAGTCTCCCCTACTTTAGGAAATTTCGTCCCGAAATTTATTCGTAGGAGTCTATCTGTGACTTTGTGTCAAATAACCACCAGAGATATGAAAGGCATAATCCTGACATTTCCTTAACGGACATTCTTCAGCAAGGAAAATGAACGGAATGAGTCATTTTCCACAATTTCTTCAGAAACGAAAATGAACGGAATGAGTCATTTTCCACAATTTCTTCAGAAATGAAAATGAACGGAATGAGTCATTTTCCACAATTTCTTCTGAAATGAAAATGAACAGAATGAGTCATTTTCCACAATTTCTTCTGAAACGAAAATGAACGGAATGAGTCATTTTCCACAATTTCTTCAGAGACGAAAATGAACAGAATGAGTCATTTTCCACAATTTCTTCAGGAACGAAAATGAACAGAATGAGTCATTTTCCACAATTTCTTCAGGAATGAAAATGAACAGAATGAGTCATTTTCCATAATTCCCCCAGAAACAAAAATGAACGGAATGAGTCATTTTCCATAATTTCTTCAGAAACGAAAATGAACGGAATGAGTCATTTTCCACGATTTCTTCAGGAACGAAAATGAACGGAATGAGTCATTTTCTACAATTTCTTCAGGAACGAAAATGAACAGAATGAGTCATTTTCCACAATTTCTTCAGGAATGAAAATGAACGGAATGAGTCATTTTCCACAATTCCTTCAGAAACGAAAATGAACGAAATGAGTCATTTTCCATAATTTCTTCAGAAACGAAAATGAACGGGATGAGTCATTTTCCACAATTTCTTCAGAAATGAAAATGCACGGAATGAGTCATTTCTAGACACACGACCGAACTTGTTGTGGTTTCTGTGCACTGAATTTCATAATTATGTATGCATCCATAATTACGCAATTCCTTGCACAGTCCGCACAATTTGTTTTGTAATGTGAAGGGGAGGAAAAATCAAACCTGTGATGAGTGTGACTAGACTACCATAAGGTCCTTTTAATTAGATCGACAAATGATCCTCTTAATTAGGCCACCTAGGAGTCCTTTCAGCTATCTCATCACATGATATTCCTAACCTGATTTTTGGATCAATCTGTTTAACTAGACCACTCAAGGGGTCTAATTATGGAATAGTACAATATAATCCAAGGGTCTTTACTATTACGTAAAAGCCCATTGAAGATTTAATATAGTACCTTTGGATATCCTACTATGAATTCCTTATACGAAGATATGGAAGATTCTATGAGGATTTGGATAACAAAACTTGGATTACACAAAAACATAAAAGGAAACACATAAGCACATAATCACATAGTTGTTTAACTTGATTATTAATTTGCCATTAACTTGTTATCGATTGAAAATGGATGTGGAAACCAGTCGATGAACTTCAATGTCCTCTGGGATCTATCTGAAAAGATAGGAAGATCTCCCAAAAATTCGATTTCGTTTTCAAAGAAACGTAATATTCGAATTAAGGAACACAACAATTTTAGGATTTACGAAAATACCCTTAGGTACCCTATTAAGGATTTATAGTGGTACTTTGGGTATTCGTCCAGTGTTGTAACTTGCGTTTTGTACTTCGTTTCCTTGGAAGAAACGGGTACTTAGGAATTTCGTGGAAAACGCAAGAGATCATAAACTAGAAAAATTTTGGGGGGTAGTTTGCTTTTCAAGGAATACGATTCCTTGATTGTCGGTATTGTAAGGGATATGTTCTTTATACATACAACTATATAAATACATTGTAATGTATATAAAAGATTTATTTATAAACAATGATAACAACTGTTTCATGGACCTTGACAACAAAAGAAAATAATACATAAGACGTGATTATTTCTAAAGGGTGTTGTCTTCTAGTCGGTCAGATGCTCATCCCTGTGCTGGATTTGCATTAGCAAGCTTTGGGCAATTTCTTCGGAAATGACCCATCTCGCCACAATTGTAGCAAGAACCTGGTGGAAAGCGAGCTTGAGCAGGATTGTTGCCAACTTGATTTGGTGCAACTGCAGCTCGGAAAACTTTTGCTGTATGACCTTTAAGTCCACAAATTTGGCATTCGCGGCACTTCACACAAGTATGATGATGAAGGTTACATTTGTTGCACAAGGGTGAAGTTCCATTGTATGGCTTCCTAGCAGGGGGTTGAGCTGGTTGGTTGGGGACGGCTTGATCATTGTGAGTAACCATGGCGAAGTTCTGAGAAGCCTTTCGCTTCTTTGACTTCTTAGGGGATTCAGTCTGTTCATCCATTGTCTTTGATTCCTCAATTGGTTTCTTGTCTCTTTTTCTAAAAAGTTTACCTTTCCTGATTTGAGATTCAGTCAAGGTTGCAGATAGCTCAATGGCCTGCCTAACCGTAGTGGGGTTACTACCAGTAACAATGTCCTGAACTGAGTCAGGGAGACCATCAATGTATTTTTCGATCGCCTTATCCAAAGGCGTAACCATGGTAGGACACAACAGGCTCAGCTCCTCATATCGATCAGTGTATGCTCGATGTTCGCCGTTGTCTTGCTTAAGATCGTCGAATTCCCTTTCCAAGGCTCTGATCTCGTGACGAGGACAAAATTCCTTCATCATCAGTGCTCGAAGTTCTTCCCACGTTTGAGCTTGTGCCACTTCGGCACCCCTATCTCTCATCACACCGTTCCACCATGTCAAAGCTCGTTTCTCAAAGACACTAGATGCAAAGTCTACCTTTCGCTCGTTTGGACATTGAACATGTCTAAAGGTGCTCTCTAAACTCTCGAACCATTGCAGAAGTGCAGTCGCTCCTTGAGACCCAGAAAACTTTGATGGCTTAGCCGAGTTGAACGTCTTGAAGTTGCAGGGGGCATTATTATTGTTGAGGGCTTGGTTACATTGGGCAACGATGTTCGGGATTGCAGCAGTTATTTGCTGTGTAATGACAGCTGCCAGATCTTCAATAGATACTGTATTTTCGCGTCGTGGAGGCATTCTAAAAAGGGGAAACAAGAGAGAAAACAAATAAAATGGCATTGGGTAAGAATAGGCTGTTGCAATTACCGACCAAAAATCATGGGTGATGGTCATTTGTTTGAACCACGAAGCAAACAAACGACACACAAAGGCTGAATCAAAGCAAATAGATCCTCATAATGTATCGCGAAGACATGCTCGCCTATAAGTGGACACTCACCCCAAGAGTTCCCAGGTAAGAGTGACTGGCCCGATTATGTGGATTTGTACGAACACTCTAGCCTTAGACAGAAAACTCAGGGTACAGGCATTCACTCTTCCAGTTTGCACGTGTTCACACTATTTAGGACCCAAAACTTTGACGAGAGTTTGAAAACTCAAAGGGGTTCAAAACCTTATAACAGAGGGTTCAAAACCTAGTAATCAATCATCCAAAAACAGATGATTAATTTTCAAAGCGGATTCGGAATTAATGTTCTCGTTGTGATTGTCGCCTAAGGATAGGTGACGGTATTGTTTTATGACTAAACGCAAGTAAACTCGCGTTAGGGTCCTAAGAAGGTTATAGACTAGGTCAAAGTATTACTAATAACGTAATTCCCTATAACCATTGGCTCTGATACCATCTTTTCTGTCACACCCCGACCACGTAGAACATACAAAACGTGGCGGAAACATCGGGGAGTGTTGTAACAGAAATAATCGTTTCAAATCCATGGCAATTAAAGTTTCTTTTATTAATCAAACATGAGAGTTTACATTGTTTTAAACAAGAAACAAAGAGTACATAACATAAATTAACTAGTTCTTGTCTCGTTTTAAGTCACTAAGGCACAGGTCCGCCTAAGTATGTCTTGATAAGTCTTACGCATCATCTCCTGAAAACACATGTGAAAATAGGTACGTCAGCATAAAAATGCCTGTGAGATACATAGGTTTTGTGAAAATAGGATTCATGACTTGTAAGTTTAGAAAGAGTTGTTTAATAAAGTTTAGTCATGAACCTTGTAATTTGTTTTGTTTTGTAAATCGTTTGAAAAACAATAAGTTCAGATGATATGTATAAATAAGAGAATAATGTATGGTTAAATGAATAACCATGTAGAATGAGTTTGTATAAGATAAGTTGTTTGTAAAACAATGTCTTGTGAAAAGTATGTTACTTGTATAAAATGTTATATGTCTCAAATTGAAATGATTCAAATAACGCTACGATATGTAATACCATACAAACACTTATATATAGGAAGTACCAGCGGCGTATCCACCATGCTTGTATCATATTACACACGCCTCGTTACTTAAGTCACTTACTCAAACCAAACCATCAAGATGTAATGTTAAACAATGTACTAAGTATGCACACAATGGACATACATAGCATGAAATGTAATGTAAAACCATGTACTAAGTATGCACACAATGGACATACATAGCATGAAATGTAATGTAATGTAAAATAATGTACTAAGTACGCACACAATGGGCATACATAGCATAAAATGTAATGTAAAATAATGTACTAAGTACGCACACAATGGGCATACATAGCATAGAATGTAATGTAAAATAATGTACTAAGTACGCACACAATGGGCATACATAGCATATAATGTAATGTAAAATAATGTACTAAGTACGCACACAATGGGCATACATAGCATGAAAACAATGAAATCATGTACTATAATGTACTAACGAACATAGCAGGTATATGATGTGAAAACATGGAAAGCATGAAAGTAACAAGTAGGCACATGTGTTCCACCCCAAAACGTTTGGAAAACAGTAAAAGAGGGGTCTATGTACTCACTTGAGATTGCTCAGTAATCCTTGAGTAACAACCAAACAATGCTAGAGATCACGGATATCAAACGGCACCTAATATAGGTAACTATGTTAATATACCGGACCTAAATCGGAGGATTGGATAGAATGAGGGTTCGTAAACCAAACGAGTATGGGAAATCATGTAACATGGTTTAACTAAGCCCACATACTACAATGAAACCTAACCTAAGTGCTTACGACCCGTTTAGGTAGCTTATGCTACTTTAACGCGTCGTTCGCGTAAAACGCGTTCGGAATGTCTAACTAGTCCTTTGATAAGAAAAATATGCCTTAACATGTCTAATATTGTTACCAAATCAGTTTAGATACCAAAAGTTATGTTACATATGCTTAAAATGAATTTTGGCGTAAAAAGGGCATTTTGGTAATTTACCTAAGGCATATAAACTACCTATCATACAACTACTTAAACGAAGCGACCATAAGGTATAACCTCAGAAGGTTATCCCCTATATACTATGGTCACCTAATGTGCTTGGTCGGATCCTAATGATCGACCAAACGGGTCGGGTTCGAAAGTATAAGCGATTGTTTAGATCGCTTACCTTTCGACCCTATATAAGCACTAAACTAAAAGTGACGAGCTAAGCATGTTGAAACATGCTTAACTAAGTTTAGAAAACAGGTTTGGTATCAAAACAAACGGTTTTGATACCTAAGAGTAGTTTGGTTACAAAATACGCAAGAATGCGCATTTTGGCCGAAACTACGACTCGTCACTGAGCCTAGATAACGTGGTAATCAGTAGGTATAGTCACTAGGGACTATAACCATCGTGATCACGCTCACGTTATGAAGTTCAAATGAACTTCGCATTAACCATAAACTGGTCAATGCAGAAAGTCAAACAAAGTTCGACTTTCAGACTAGAAAAGCGATAAAAGAACGAAGGAACACTTACAAAGGGTCCCCGAAAGCTAATCTTGATCAAATAACCCAGGTATGAAGCAATGGCTTCAACTTAGAGTCTTTTTGATCAGATTTGTGGGGAAATGAGTGAAGTTTTTTTTTGGGTAAAGGGTATACCCTGGTGATTTGTATAAATTTCAAAAACAAAACAAGTAGAGGGTTGAGTACCACTCTAGTTCATTGGAGTGACATGCCACTACCAATGTTGACAAGCCAAAGGCAAACCACAAAGACAAACGGCAACTAATCAGCTAGTAACAAAAGGAACTACATAACTACTAGTCATTCTCCTTCCATCACCTCCGCTGAAGTGATCTTCCATTCTTCTAGAATTCTTCTTACCCGATCATTTTTCTTGAACTTGAACGAGTGCAACTTCAATCGAATTGTTTCCAAGATAAGCTCTTCAACTTTTTCTGGCGGCCTCAATTGATTCTTGAAGAACCTCGCGTTCCTTTCCTGCCAAATAAAATACGCCATAGCAGCTAAAAGAAGCTTTGCTATCACCACTTTAGCCGACTTTGATGTGGCTTTCGGGATTAACCAATCCGCAATATCATCCCATTTACCTTGAATATGGTCCATACCACCTTTACCTCTAAGCGAGCACTAAATCCTATTGGAATAAGCACACTCAAAGAAATGGTGATTATGTGTTTCCACACCCCTTTGACATAGTAAACAACACATTAAATTCATAGATCCCGACGCCTGGTACCAAACTTGAATTCTGTCTTGAGTAGATAATTTTCTACGAAAGATTAACCAACTTACAAAAGCATGTCTTGGAATGTTAAAGGAAGACCAAATCAGATTATGCCAAGATGTTTGCTGATCACGGTTTCGTAACGCATTCCAAGCTAATTTAGTTGAGAAATGTTCCAGAATACCATCCTCATTCCTCCATTTGATTACATCAGACTTTGTTGGGGCCAATTGAATCGGCGCTAGCTGATAAAGAATCGGGATAACATCCCTCCATGCCTCCGGCCACTCCCACCGGGACTCGTGAACAACATCAGCAATAGTAGAGTGAAGTGATAAACCCTCTTTATGCACTTGTCTCGGAGTCACATAAGAACTTAAAGGACATAAGTCGCACCACCGATCAAACCATACCGAAGTTTTTTCTCCATTACCTATTTCCGACCAGAAATACTCCCGGATTAATGGCCTAATTGTAAGAATGTTCCTCCAGCTCCAACATATGTTATTTTGGATAGGAAGTTGCCAAAAACTCCGGTTCTTTAAATGTTACTCATGAACCCATAATGATTTTCTATATGATAGAATACTAAACACATGATAGGCCATAAGAGCTTTGTTGACTTCATTAACCTTTCGGACACCCAAACCTCCCTCCTTTTTCGGCAAACACACAATTTTCCAAGAAACCTTTGCATTACCTTAAATCAGAGAACCTTGATTCCACAAAAATCTGCGCATTTTCTGCTCCAAATCTTTAACAATACTACTTGGGATAACAAATACCGATGCCCAGTAAATATAGAATGCTGAAAGGACAGAAATAATAAGCTGTAAACGACCTGCAAATGATAAATATTTAGCTTTCCAATCCATGATTCTTTTTTCCATTCTTTCCACTAAAATTTTGCAATCCGTACGCATAAGCCTAGTAGCAATTAGAGGAACTCCAAGATATTTTACCGGCTAGGAACCCTCATCAAAGGGCATAATATCAAGGATACTCTTCTTGGTTCGAGCTGGAACATTACAAAAAAATGCAGTGCTTTTAGGCAAACTAGGAACCAAGCCAGACATGTCTTTGAAAGTATTAAGAGAATCCATAATAATTTTAACAGATCTTGTATCACCTCTGGCAAATAAAAACAGGTCATCCGCAAAACATAGATTGACGATTCTTTGTTTCTCACATTTTCTATGAAATCTGAAAGATGAGTCCAGAGAAGTCGCATGTTGGAGAATGGATGTTAGAATCTCCATTACCAACGTAAACAAATAAGGCGACATCGGATCTCCTTGTCTTAAACCCCTTTGGCCTCTAAAATACCCATGAATATTTCCATTAATGCTGACCGAAAACGAAGAGGAAGAGACACAGCTCATTAACCATGCTACCATTTTCGAGTGAAAACCAAATCCGAGAAGAGCAGCCTTTAGAAAATCCCAGTCAACTGTATCATATGCTTTCTGGATATCCACCTTAAATGCACATCTTGGAGCCCCCATATTTCGGTGATAATTGTGCATCAGCTCTTGCGTTAATAAAATATTATCAGATATTCGTCTACCAGGAACGAACGCAGAATATCAGAAACCGTCAGGACCACTCCAACAACCTGAAATACCATAATGGAAATGGGAACAAATTTCCATGGATTTTGTTACTGGCTTACCTAGATCTCAGCGCGGAAATGATACTATTTGGGTGATCGTGGATCGACTCACAAAATCTGCACACTTCTTGGCTATCAAAGAAACAGACAAGTTCTCTACCTTAGCAGATGTTTACTTAAAAGAAGTGGTCTCGAGGCACGGGGTGCCCACCTCTATTATCTCTGATCGTGACGCACGTTTTACTTCAGAACTGTGGCAAGCAATGCATAAATCTTTTGGCTCTCGTTTAGACATGAGCACAGCTTATTATCCTCAGACAGATGGGCAGTCTGAGCGCACCATTCAAACTCTAGAAGACATGCTTCGGGCGTGCGTAATTGACTTTGGCAATGGTTGGGAAAAACATCTGCCACTTGTGGAATTTTCCTACAATAACAGCTACCACACCAGCATTAAAGCTGCTCCATTCGAGGCATTGTACGGGCGTAAATGCCGGTCACCTCTCTGTTGGGCAGAGGTGAGAGATAGTCAAATCACAGGTCCAGAAATGGTAGTTGATACTACAGAAAAGATTGCTCAAATACGACAACGCATGGCGGCAGCTCGGGACCGTCAGAAAGTATACGCTGATAAAGACAGGAAACTACTCGAATTCCAGGTTGAGGATCGAGCACTACTTAAAGTTTCACCCTGGAAGGGTGTGGTTCGTTTTGGCAAACGCGGCAAACTGAATCCACGATACGTCGGACCTTTCAAAGTTATTGAGAAAATAGGCAAAGTGGCCTACAGATTAGACTTACCACCTGAACTCAGTGCAGTTCACAATGTCTTTCACGTGTCGAATCTGAAGAAATGTACGTCAGATGAGACCCACGTAGTTCCCTTGAAGGAACTCACTATCGACGAACGGTTGAATTTCGTCGAGGAACCTGTTGAAATCACGGACCGGGATGTTAAGGTCCTCAAGAACACGAGAATCCCTCTTGTACGAGTTCGATGGAACTCCCGCCGCGGCCCAGAGTATACCTGGGAACGAGAAGATCAAATGGAACTCAAATATCCCCAGTTATTCGGAAATCAAGCAACTACCACTGAGGCTGAAGCTACCAATGCGGAATTTCGGGACGAAATTCCAAATCAACGGGGGGATAATGTGACACCCCAAGAAAACCAGTAATCTTCGCAAACCTGCTCGAGGAGCCGCGATACGACACAGGTAAACAACGTCACACTACTAGCTTCCTCAGTAACTGCATGCTAAATTTCGGGACGAAATTTCTTTCAAGTTGGGGATAATGTGACAACTCGAATTTCCGACATCCTTTATTCGCATTTAATGCACGTTGACTTTGACTATATGGTTGTGTTATGATAAAACCTAGTGTGTTTGCATGGTTATGTGTGATTGTATAACATGTGTACTGTTGTAAAACTTAAACTGTTTAGAACCCGACGAAACACAAGGCTGTTTCGCCATAACCCATTTCGACGAAACAGGCTGTTTCGCCATGAACACTCCGACGAAACAGAAGTCTGTTTCGCCGGCCCAGTAGCCCAGTTAGGCCCAGAACGTATTTTGAGTATTTTACGTAAAAACAACATCACTTTACATTTTCTATCAACACAACCGAAACCCTAGAGCTCTCTCACTGTGACGGCGAACTAGAACCCACCGGAAACCCTTGTGCGATCAAACCATCATCTCGGTTAGTAGATTTATGTGTCTTGGTTGATCGTCCATCTGTGAATGTGTTTCTGTGCCATGTGATTCTGATATATTGATGTAAAATTGTAACTAATACATGTTAAATACTAGGGTTCTTGTTATGATAATGATGATATGGAATTCAATATGAATATTGTAGTCGGATATAAACGGTCTTATGCGAAACTTAATATGATTGAATACTCGGTTCTGGATGTTGTTATTTTGATCTGATTCTGGCTGCAAGTTAGCATCTTGATAGGGTTTGATGATGATGAGTTGTATGTTGTTATGTAAAAACGCATAAGCTAGGGTTCATGTTAGACGTTAAAGAGGTCCAATGATTATGCTATGATGATGTTACAATGATTCTGTGAATGAATGTTCCTGCATGATTTCTGATGTTGATGACGGCTGTTAGCATGATTAGGGTTTTCATACGTGACTGATTATGCGACGTAACTGACTGCTTAACGAAACAGGTCTCTTGACGAAACAGAAGTGTTTCGCCAAGAGTCATCGACGAATCAGAATCCTGTTTCGCCAAACAAGGTTCCGACGAAACTAAATGTGTTTCGTCAATATTGTGTTTCGTCGACTAGCGTGTTTCGTCGACTATTGTGTTTCGCCATTAAGTGTGTTTCGCCGAACAGTTAATCTGTACAGTAACCTGAGTTAATTCTGTTAATTGTTCACTAGAATATTTAACTGCTGTTAAATGATAAACATGACTGGTATGATCTTGACTACGTGTTACACGCTTATATGTGAATGACTTGAACACAAACTGACTACGTATACATGCATACATTAGGACGTGATTGATTTTTTACTTTGAGCACATACTTAGCATACCGAGCAAACCAAGGTGAGTTCACACTCTTACCAAGGCATGGGATTCCCCAGGTGGGTTGGGAATGGGATTGATTGATTTCTTGTACACATTACTACTAGACTACTTACCACGGTCCTCGGATTGGGAAGGATGCCTGTGCCAAAAATCTACGTACTATCCTCGGATGGGAAGGATACTAGTGTTAACACACACAAAAATCCTAGGTACCAAAATGTTCTCGGATGGGAAGAACACCAGCGCTAAACCTACGTACTTGATACGTACTATCCTCGGTTGGGCAGGATACTTATTACTATCCTCGGATTGGGAAGGATACTTGCGAATACAACTAGTCTAGTAAATATACATTATGGGAAGCCCCCACCATTAGAACGTACTAACGGCCCAGTAGAGCCACATGTTACATAAGAACTTACTATTTCGCATTTACTCTCTGTGAACTCGCTCAACTAGTTGTTGATCCTCTGTTACATGCCTTGCAGGACCTTAGGTACTTATGGAGCTTGCACGGGAGGCACAGTCGTTGTGGGCATGGATTTTGAATAATTGTTTAGACTTTATAACATTTCATACTTTATTATGATGGGCTTAATCATACGCTTCCGCTATACTGTGATAACATATTTATGTTTTGGAACACCTTTCATATGGATTGTTTGGGATTAAATGGCAATTACTTTTACTTTATACATTGTTCAATATGATTGGTGGCTTGATCCTGGTCAGTCACACTCCCAAGCGGTGATACTCCGCGTGTGGATTTTGGGGGTGTGACACGAAGAATACCCATCTGGCCCTGGGGCTTTATTTTCATTAATCGAAAACATTGCTGATTTTACTTCTTCACTCGTGATATCCCTTATCATGTGATCTGCCACTCGATTACTAATAACATTTGGGAACAAATCTGGAGTTGGAAGTTTAATGCTCATATCTTTTTGGCCCAAAAAATTACGAAAATGATCCACAATAGCATCCACAGCCGCATTTCCTTCAAACACATGACCATTCCCATCTTTTATAATATCTACTCGACTTCTGTGGTTTCTTGCTTTTACCGAATTATGGAAAAATGCTGTATTAGAATCGCCCACTTTCAGCCAATGAACCTTTGACTTTTGCTTGAGAAAACTCTCTTCATCTATAACTGTGTCTTGATATTTTGCTAGCAATTCAGATTGCCGAAGACGAATAGAGGTATCTGCTGGACTCACATCCATTTCCTTTTGAACCATATCCAGCTCTGTTCGCAACGCTTTCACTCGTTTGTGAAGGTTTCCTTGTTTAGCAAATAAGCTTCTAATCGGGTGTTTCATGGCCCTGAGCTTCTTCACAACACGAAATATAGGGACACCATTTACATTCTTTGACCATTCTTCTTTCACCAATTCTTGAAATCCTTTTTTATCAGCTAGAAAGTTTGGAAACTTGAACGGTTTCGGCTTAGTCGATGTGATAGAAGGAAATTTTAGAATACATGGGGAATGATCCGACACCCTAAATGGGTGGAAAACAGCACACGATCCCGGGAATGAATCCATAAATGATATATTCGCCAGTGTACGGTCTATTTTCTTTAGCACTCCTATACCCTCCTTTGGCTTTTGCGTCCATGTGTAATGTAAACCAAATCTATTGACATCCGAAACTTCAATATTTTTCACACACTCCTGAAAATCTTTCATACCCTTAGATATTTTCGAGGATCCCATAGCCGTATCTTCAATTGAAACAGCTGAATTAAAATCACCCATTACAACCCACGGATTCCCTTTCACAAACAACTTATGACAGTCCAAACTCTCCCAAAGATTCCTTCGAACCATATAATTATTATCAGCATATACAAACGAACAATAAAAAGCTTTACCATCCGTCTTATACATAATCTGGGTGTGTATAACCTGCTGAGTTTGATCAAGAACCATAACATCAACCATATCCGCATTCCATCCTAACAAAATTCTAGTACCTCTCATACATATCCCCCCATTTGAAGACCATGTCCAACGACTACAAATTTTATTACAGACTCCTAGTAACTTTGTGACATCAACATGAGATTCAAGAATAGCACAAACTTGAATTCCATTATCCATTATAAGATCCCGGACCTCTCTTTGTTTCAGGGGATGGCCCAATCCCCTTATATTCCAACAAGCTATGCTAGACATTGGAAACCTTCTCAGCAGGAGTGCTTGCCCCTGTAGTTACGTTTCCACTTCTCATAAATGCAGACGTCTCATCATTTATTTCAATTACCTCATCACCATCTGAATCTACTTGTTCCCCAAAATCATCAGTTGCACCTAGACAATCAAACGAGTTTGTAATTCTGATTGTTGGCTGAATTTTGGATGTACTCGGCTTTGAAGCTTCTCCACGCTCCACCTGTTTAGGTTCATTAATCTTTAAATTATTGTTCTTGATCGGCCTATATTCAAACCGCTTCTTCTCCTTTATTGTAACCTGTTTATTTTTTGGCTTCTTCTTGTTACCTGCCATAGTGAATCCCTGATCATCCACCTCTTGATTTTCCTTTCCTTTATCATAATGGATATTCTTCGGACAGCTAGTTAAAGTATGAGCAAAAACGCAACAAGTAGAGCACCGTGGAGGCGTCCATTCATACTCAACTTTTATCGAACTATTCAAGAATCCACCCTCTTCCACATTTGGGATAGCAATTGACACAGACTCCTTTAACTCTTTTCCAGCATCCAACTCTATGATAGCTCGGGCAAAACTACTCTTTCCCCAGGACTCAAGACACATGTTTGAAGTTTCATTATCTAGAGTTTTTGGGACTCCAATTCTAGACGCTATCAAACTCAACCCGTCTTCAGTGTAAGCCACTAGGGGGACATCATGCATCTTAACCCAGACATGCACCTTTTTAAGCTCTTCTTTTTTTATCTCTGTTTTCGACGACCACGGGTTAAGGAAAATAGGAACATTACGAATTAACCACGGGCCATCCCTCAACACTTGTTCCATACCCTCAAGTGAATCAAACTTGAAGAAGAAAAACCCACGAGCATTCATCATACTTTTCTGCAATCCGTATTTAGCCCAGCGGTTTTTCACAAAGTATTCAACTACAGGAAAAGCTAACCTTTTACCCAAGAAATACCCAAATAAAACATTACTGCATTTTTCTTGGACCTTTTTCACAGATTCAATCGGAATTGTGACCTCAGCATCACCATGGCATTCTAAATTTTCAAGAAACCTGAAGTTTACCTTCCTAGTAGGCTGCCCAGTTTTTAGTTTCCCAGCATATGAATCCATTCCTAACTTTTGACCATCAGCCACATTTACCTCTTGCACTACTGGTTTAGATATGGCCTCTAACCCATCAATGACCGAGACGTTGTTAGTAGAGTACATACCTCTCCTTGGTAGCATTGTATTTCCTTCGATATTAGTCACCCTTAATCCGATACCCCGAACTGGTGCCGTACCCGGAGTTGTTTCTCCGTCTTCATTCATCGGCTCCATATGTGCGCTCAACAGTACATTAGATTTGTTATTACTACTCGTATTGCCACTCGTGTTGTGTTGCCCATCCCCATCAGAAACCTCAACTCTCTCCATCATGCCATAAAGCGAATCACCATGCAATGGAAATCAACGAAGATCAATAAAAACCAAGAACCAGAATAAAAAACGAAAACCCTAAAAACCTTTAAACCCTAGAATCAATCTTCAACCCTTAATCGATTAAAGCAGTCTATCAATCTAGCTAAATCAATCTCAGTTAACCGCAATCAATAACAACCAATTTAATAAATCAGGGTTTCAAATAGATTACTAAGGCGGCGATTGAAGAAGAAACAAGCGAAAACCCTAGTTTCAAATTGATCACTATTGCTAACGAGTTCGTTATAGAAGTTTGAAAGATCAAATCTCTAATCACAGACTGTTATACAAAAGATCTCAAAGAAAAATCAAGGGTTTCATGAGGAACCAGAAATCGCCTAGGCCAGAAATGAGTGAAGTTGAGGTGGGTATTTATAGTAAATGGACAACCGTTAGGATCGTTTATCGAATAACGTGCCTCGATCTCACCGTACACTTGTCGGAATGTTATGGTAGCTCATTTTGCCCCCACCACCAGTTATTGACAAGTGGCATTGGCCTTTGGGGGGTTTAAGGGCTGGAAACAGGCTGTTAAAAACAAGTTGCTGCATCTGGCCCCTGCTTACGGACCTCAACATTATTAGTGTTGAGGTCCGTAAGGACCTTGCAGACCAGAAAGTTTGAAAAATGGTAGAACAGGCCCCTGCAGCTCCCAACTTGGTTTTCGATGCATTTTTGACACGTTTAAGCCCCGTTAACCCCATTTCAAAGCTCTAAAATGAAGTTAAAGTATAGGGAACTTAAAATGTGCTAAAAATTATCTCGGATGTCGGTTCGTTTGGCCATACGATTGCGTTGTTCGGTTAATTACGACGGAATGCGCATAAGCTCAAAAAACGATCCAAATGGCGTGACGAATGGATTTTTCTTATGCCAAACACTAAAATAAATTTTTTTAGAGCTTACATAAATTTTTGGATGTCCGGATGTATTCAGAACGTAAGTTATGCGCGAAAATGCAAACTTGTGCACTTTTTGTCGCTTTTAGTCCCTAAATGACCCAAAAGTTTATTTTAGCACACCGAACACCTCAAAACCTATTTCTAAGCTATGTAAATGATATTTATGGTATGTTTAACTTATGGTCATGTTCCGGAATGTCTGTTACAGTTCAAATTGGCATACTTTTGCAGTTTGTCAACTTTAGTCCCTGTAAGCGATTTAACTCGATTTTGCCATACCAAAGCCTTCAAAACTTATTTCTAAGTTATGTAAAGGTTATTTAAGGTATGTTAAGCCTATTTCACTATTCCGGAGTGTTCGTTGCATTAAACTGGTTATATCTACGCATCAGAGCGCGTATAACCCTCCAGAAAGCGATTTAAAGCTTGAAATCGAACAAGAGTTGATATGTGCAAACGATACACATATTTTTACAAAACCCAAGTATGAAATACAATATTTCATTGGTTTGGAATTTGTTTGATGGTTGAAGTGACACAGATGTCACACTATATTACAAAGGAAATGTTGAGAAGTTTGAAGCAAGTCCAAAGATCCAAACCGCTTTTAGTGCAGGAAATTCATCCGGTTCAGTCAGTCAAAGTTCAATCAATACTAGTGGATTTTCAAATGTTAATCCTCCAAGTGTTCAAAATGCAAATGTTGGTAATGGACATATGATTCAATGCAATGTTGCGTTACATCTTCAAAATGGACAAAATTTTTCTGAAGAAGTTGTTAAAAGTCATATGGCATTACTGGTTACTGCTTTGGAATCTTGTGAAGGATTGATTGCTGGAAAAATTGGTAATCCTATGTTAACCAAGGAAGATTATGACCAAATTGATGCAGAGGAATTGGAGCTCATGGACATCAAATGGTGCTTAGCTAGTGTCTTGAGGAGAGCCGAGAAATTCAAAATGATTACAAGAAGAAATGATTTCTTAGATGCACATGTCTCTGCTTTAGGTTTTGATAAATCTAAAGTTACTTGTTTTCGATGCAGGGAAAAGGACATTTTAAGCGAGAATGTAAAAATCAAGAAGCAAATGGTGCAAAGAATCCGTTTGGTGGCCATGATTACTATCGGAAGGCAATATATCAACAAGTTGCTCATCAACCGCATCAACAAAAAGAATCACAAACTGCTCATGGGAAGATGATTGAAGATGCAAATAAGAAGGCTTATTATGGTATTATTGATCAAGATGATGAGATAATGGCTCCAGGATTTAGCTGGGATAAGTATGTGAATGAGAATGGGGAGTTCAAAGCTTTCATTGCTCAAATAGTTCAAAAGCCAGAATTGATGAAAGAATGGATAGCTGTGTTATTTGATGAAGAGAAAAGTCAAGATGAAGAATCTATTTCTTCTGAAAACAGTTCAACAGATTCTAGTGATGATGATGAAGATATTGAACAGATAAACATTGGAAAAACTCATTTATCTTCTAACAGTTTTGAATTTTATTTTGTAGAAAAATTAAAGAAACTTAAAGAGAGAAAAGCTGCAACAGAAATGAAAGAATATAAGGTTGTTGAGAAGGTAGTTGAAGTGGAAAAAGTAGTTGAAGCTGAGAAGATTGTGGAGATTGAAAAGATTGTTGAAGTCATCAAGCCTTGTTTAAAGTGTTTAGATTCTTGCAAGGAATGTGCAGAAAAAGATGGAAGACTGAATGAGCAAGAAAAGTTGAAAGAAAAGTTGTTGTTTGATGTCAAGAATATGAAAGAGTCATACGATGTATTGAACAGAACTGTGAATAGTTTGCAAAAAACTAACTCTGAAAGAGAAGATGCTTTGACGATGATGAATGCAACAATGATGTCGAAGCAGAAAGAGATAAATTTTTACATCGAAGAATGTGTGAAATGGAAGCAAGAGTTGGAAACTGAAAAAGCTGAAAATGAAAGAATCAGACGATTACTGAGAAGTTATTCGAGTTCTGATTATTTAATTGACATAATTTATCCAACTGTTGCAGGTTTTGAAGCATTTGACGACAAGAAGTCGAAGAAAAAGGAGACTGGTAAGAAACATAGTGTCAGTTATAACAAGTGTCCGCCTCCAATTTGGGAAGGGTATTCGTCTAGAAAACCGAATGAGGAACAAGTAAAAAAGGCAGTCAATATAAAGTTGGAGTCCGAGATAACCGATGTATTACCAGACAATATTGACATCACATTCACAGCGTCCGACATAGATCATGAGTCTGAGTTAATAAAAAGGATGGTCGATCAGGTGTTAGATAAGGATGAGGAGTCTGAGTCAATGTCCGAGTCCAGGAGTTCGAGTTCGTCGGTCAAGAGTTCAAAGTCGTCGGGAAAACGGGTGTATAGTTAAGAATTTTTGTTGTCAAAATCTAGTTTGAATGACGAAACATTTGAAGTTGCATATACTTTGAATGATTCTGACAAATTATATTTTGATAAAGAATTTCCAATAAGAGGTGTCAAAATTGAACTGATCAAAAAGGTTTTCAAATTGACAGAAATTAATATTTCTGAAATAAAAGATGAAAATTTTTCTACAAAATCTAAACCTTACACCTCAAGAATAAAACAAAAATTAAACAAGAAAATGGGTTACAGTTCTGGTTCAGGTTATCGAAAGAAACCAAACCATAACGGTAATTTCAAAAAGAAAGGACTTGGTTTTATTCCACCAGAAAATTATAAAAATGAGAAAATTTCTAAAAATACAAAATTTGTGTCAGGTATGTCTGCTGAAGAGGAAAAGAAGAGCTCATTCTGGAGACAGTCAAATCAGGAATTTCTTGATGAAAAGAAGAAAACTGAAGCTCATCAAAGAAAAGAGACCAGAACCTGTTACAGATGTCAAGAAGTTGGTCACATCGCCTGGAACTGTCCTAAGGCAACCAACACAAAACAGGGAGTTTCAGAAAAACTCAAAGAGATAGTTGTTGATAAAACTGAACCGCCGACTGAAAAATTTAAAGTGTTTAAAACTCTACATATGAAGTTGGTGAGTGTTCAAAAAGATTTTACAAAAAAGGGGAAATCTTGACAACCAAGCTTGGATTGTTAAGAAATCAGATGTAAAATTTGGCGATGAATCTGATTCCACAAAATCAGAGGAGCCACATGTTGCTAAAAATGAGGAAAACTCAGTTCCTCCAATGGATGATGTTCATTTTCCACCATTGAGAGCTGAGAATTTTAAATCAAAAATTGGAAAAGTTGAGATCTCGAATCAAATCTATTCTGAGAAGAAAGAATTTGATTTCGAGAAAGTGTTTAATGGAAATGTTAAAAAGATTTTTGGGAACATGGTCGAGGGAAAGGCCAGAGGGGTAAAAGAATTTTACGAATCAAAGATGGCAACTTACAGCCCAACCCCAGGTGAAGTTGAGAAGGTCACATCCAAGTTTAGTCAGGCTTGGATGGAAGTTTTTCATATGTAAAAAACCTGAGTTGCCGGAGCTCCCAAGTTTGTAAATGTGGAGCAGGAAACAGCATTTTTCTCGATATAGTTTGTTTTTGTGAATAAATCTTAAAAATTGTTAAATTTCACAGGTTGTGGATAGTGCCGGAACTCCCAGGTTGGTAAGTGAGGAGTAGGTATCGGCATTTTTCTTACAAGTGGTAC
Organism: Helianthus tuberosus; assembly: GCA_030545235.1. Lineage (NCBI taxonomy): Eukaryota > Viridiplantae > Streptophyta > Magnoliopsida > Asterales > Asteraceae > Helianthus > Helianthus tuberosus. The sequence continues at coordinate 19,908 of JARYGA010057196.1, read as the reverse complement.
TTAATTTTCAAGATTAATCAGGGACATTAAATTGTACTTGATTTATCTTTCTTACAAGTGGTTAGTGATGATCTTACCCCGAACCTACAAATGGTAAAATCAATAAAACTTATTTTCCAGAAAAATCATTTTGGTTAAAACAAACTTAAGTGTTTTGAAATCATAATGAGAAAATAGTTTCTTGTAAGGGGGGGTTTTGATTGTTTATGCCAAGTGGATGGCGAAGTGAAGTGATTCGATATCAGTTGTCAGTTTACTTGTATAGTTTGTTTTCAAATTTCTTTTTAATGTGTTTGCATTTTAGGGGGAGTAAGAAATTTTCAGAAAATCCAAAAACATTAGAAAATTTGAAAAAGTAAAAAACATGATAAAATTCAAAAATGAGTTTTGGTGTCAAAGAAGAGGAAATGATAGTACACCAGTAGACAGTTATAGTATGCTAAAGATATGTAATGTTTAAATAGCGTTAAACGGTCTCACTGATGATATGCCGATAGGTTTTTACACATTTAGTAAGCTTTTTCGGGATATAAACTTAAATTCAAACTTGCTTATTTTGTGGGGAACACTACTTGGATATATAGGTAACCCCTGAAATCTCGTTTGAAAGGTCCCTCTTTCTGACATACTAGGTCTTTATGCTCAGTGATATCTGGGGTATTATCCCGGGACTTCTGATTTTGCGGAAGCAATGGCCTAGTCCCCGGAGAATACTTTACGCTTGCTTGAAATTTAGCCCACCCTCAGCATAAAAAATGATGAAACATTGAAAAAATATGCTAATCATGTGCTGTTGTAAAAAAGATCCTCTAAAGGGGACCCACCAAAAGTCGAGCCGTCATCTCTCTGTTGAACGGAAGTTCTGACCTGAGCTCTCACGGTTTCGCAATTAACCCCCTTACAGATATCATCTGTGGTATACTCACCTGTAAGACTGAATATTGGGATCTGGTTACGGGAGTATATTCAAGAGGTGGGACACATGAATGAGTTTAAGTCCTTAATACACCTAATTCATATCCTGAATTCGTTGAAATTTGTGTGAAAATTTAAGTGGATCAGTATATCGGCAATCTAAGTGAATTGTTTAATACTTAATGTGTAACTAAGCTCAACGGTACTCGTGACTTGTCAAAAACTGATATGATCCTCTTACACAAACTCACAAAAATATTATTTGTAAATATTTCTTTACTGCATTTCATTTCATTCAAAAATTCCAAAAAGATTTTAGTGTGTTTTAGCATAAATTTTGAAAATTTCAAAAATATTTTTGATAACTGATGTTGGAGAGCTGGTTTTCAAAATTCCAAGTGCTAAACATGATGAGCATGTGGTGAGGGGGAGAGCTTGTGTTTAAATGAGAAAAGATTTTGAATATCTACTTACAAAATGGTTCATCAGTTATTAACATTGATAAATCTTTCTGGATAAATTTGAAGGGGAGTCTGGATATATAAAGTTGTAAAATGTTAAATTTGTGAAATTTACTTTTGGGTAGAGGATGTGCAGGATAGCCTGGATTCTGAAGTCTGAGTATAGAGCCAGGACACAATCCTGATCCTGTGAAAGACAAATTGCGATCAACATCCGAGGGTAGATTGTTCGAGGGGAGTCTGTTGATGCTGAAGAGGAGAAAGAGATAAAGTTTGAGGATGCTTACGCTGTCAGATACTTTGAAGAGAAGCCCGAAGACTGATAAAGACTGAAGACGTTGAAGACTCAACACTTAAGACTCGTCAACATCCGAGGGGGAGTCTGTTGTGTCGACTTCGTCTTGTATCGAGTCTTGTATATGTATAGATAAATCAGGGCACGAAAAACGAGAAAATAGGATATCAGGTAAGTTCAAGCGAAATTATAAGTTGTAATTCCGCTTGAAATGGTTCAGGGAGTTCAAACGGAATTAGCATATTAATTCCGCTTGAAACTGTAATCTCGCTTGAATGACTAATCTCGCTTGAAATGTGATTCCGCTTGAATCATGTTCAAGCGGAATTAATCAGCCTATATATAGAGTTGTCCTGATTCCGTTTGAGTAGTTAGGGTATGTGTGTTTCCGGAGCCGAAGTGCTGCCAAAGTCTCGTCTTGCTGTAAAACTTTGTCAGATTAATCAGAAAGAGTATTAAAGTGAATATCTTGCTGAATCACACACAATATGTCTGTTTCCGCCTTTCATATTGTGTAGAATACCTCTGATTGACTCGTTTCGGGTCAGAACACGATCCTACAATTTCCATGTTCCTGTGCAACCTATCAGCCTGCAACATGTATTAAAATATCAATACAAAAGTATTGGCGAGTATACAAGTTTGTTAATAGAATACTAGATTAAAACAACTCATATCCATAATGTAAGTGTTTTGGTCAAAAATTACCGAAGTAATTAAGTGATCAAATTAGTTAAGTGAGGTAGTGTGCTAGAAATGAGTGTCGAAAATATGTTAATCAAGTTAATTTGTAAAAACAGATTCAGGATACGGCTCAGGATATAGAGCTGTATCTAAGATCAAACGATGAGCAAAAGTAAAGTAAACGACACAGGATGTACGAGGAAAGCCCTTGATCAGTCTAGATCGCCGGCATAAAACCTCGGGAGCTGACAATCGCAGCTGCCTAGTTCTTCTATTGCTTCAAAAATCAGGATACAGTGCAAGATGTGGTACGGATCGACTAAGTGTTACAACGAAACTTGGATACAAGTGTGGTGTTTGCAATGAGCTAGAGAGTGTAAGTGTATGAGAGTGTTAGTGAAAAATCATGTGTTCTAAGCTGATCCGCCCCCATCTATTTATAGTAAAGATAAAATAACAAACTAGCCTAAACTTGCGGGATCCACTGAATATTCCTTCTTCGAACGTTGTAGACCTGGTCTTTCGGGCTCAACGTCTCTTCCTCAACAAATTCGTCCGAGTCTTGAGGAGAAGAAGTCCTCTTAACCGTTAGCAAGTCTCAGCCCTTAACCTGCACGTGGTTAAATTCAATGAGCCTCAGGATATCGCCCAAGATGTTAGCAATATCCTCTTCCAGCATCCTGGTCACAAATAAACAAACATAGGCAGGATATTGGTCAGGATATATACGTTAAGAAAATGACCCCTAACAATTGTCCCCAAATATATCGGTTGGGATACCAATCCAACGGATATATTTCAAAAGTTTCGCCTCATAACTTAAGGCAATTAATATGACTAGACTCTTGAAGTGACAGTGGTGCAACTTCCAAGGCATTATTTACTTTTTACCCCCCTATATTCATCCTATATTAACCGAGGGACTCCTTGTCTCGGTTATCCTTATCTGCAAGCAAACATCAGGTATTTTCTAATCTCCTTTCTTGAATTTTCTTAATTTGCTCAATACTCTTCATGGCACCACGAACGAAATCCCGATCAGACCGACCAGCCTCAACCCTCATAAGTCAAAACTTTATCACCGATCCAGCAAAGGAGATCTGCTGCTTCAATAATGCTGACATTGCTGCTCTCAAAGACTCCGGTGCCTTTCCCACCGGAACGGTCTTTCGCCCCTTCGACCAGGAAGCCCGATCGGACGCATCATCCGACGAGTGGGTTTGTTTTTTCGCTTATCCTTTCTCTCTTGGACTCCGGTACCCATTTCCACCCTTTATCTCTAGCTTTTTCGACCTCACCGGCCTTAGCTATGCCCAAGTTATGCCAATGGGCTGGCGAGTCTTGATAGTGTTGGATCAAATCAAATCTCGTCATTTTCCTAACCTACTTGTTGAGGACCTTCCCGTAGCATACCGGTTGAGATCCCATGGCAATCACCGTTATCTTCTGTTTTCCATCAAGAACCCTTTGGTCCTTAAAGCCACCAAGAATGAGGATCGATGGCGACGAAAATTCTTTTTCGTAAAAAGAGACTCTATTGATAAGGGTTTCGATCTACCGGTTAAATGGTTAACCAAGGGTAGGATTTAGGGTTTTAGGAGTATCCCCAATTATATCTTCAAACTGTATCCCGGACTTATACTCTGATGTTTTTATGCAGCGAATTTTAGAGATTTAGTGCCTCCCAGTGCAGAATCTGAATCCAAGATCAAGGAAATCTACCGTCTTCCTGCCAGTGAAAGAACTTTTTCCCTGTCTCTTACAGGTTCTCATCAAAAATCAAGCTCAGAAATGTCTGGTAAGCACATTCTTATATATATTAATTATTTTTCAAAAATATGATGAGTTTAAGAATATCTTCCCTTTTGTAGTACCGGTCGTCAACCTTGAAGGTTTTGAACTTGACGAATTGGATTGCTACTCCAGCCTTGAACCCACCAAACAAGAATCCAAGCCAAAGTCGTCTGCTACACCAAAGCCTACCTCCTCGAAAACTGTTTCTGCTCCCAAAGGCCCTCCGGCATCCAGGACCCGGGCATCCAGCTCTCGTAAAAGAAAGGAGACTGATTCCCCAGCTGTTTCTGAAACATTCTCTCTTGAGAATCATGGATTCAATGAAGCCACCTCATTCCTCAAACAGGTAGAATTTCCTTTTCGATATCCTGTACAAGTATGTTAGTCTTCATCCTGCTTATTTTTCACATTAATACCTGTGTCTTTATCAATAGGGTCTGGATCGTCTTATGCACTTGCATGAAGACGATTGCGGGCTTAACAAGATGTTAAAGATCCAGCTGGAGAAAGCTCAAGCCACCATAGCTGACCAAGGAACCATCGCTGCTGCCAAATCCCAGCATTATGAAGACAAATACAAGGCAATGACTCAGGAACATCAAGCCGCCCTCCACAAAGCTAATGAGGATGCTCAAGCCAAGCTAGATGCCGCTCTTCTCCAATATCAGCAGAATATGAGCTCATACCGGGATAGCCTAAAAGCTTCTGTGGTCATCTCTCTTCTCCAAGCCAGGATAAGGATGGCTTATGAGGCCATGGATCAGGGTTTTGAATGCCCTTCCTGGAATGTAAAGGCTTGGGAAGAGAAACTACAGGGCCTCGGAGGTCATCCCGTTGCTCATCCTACGAAACACACTGGTGAAGAGCCTTCTAAGGCGGCAGAGGAGGTGGCCAATGCTGATGATGGTGCTGAGAAGAATCCCGAGCTTGATGCTGGGGCGAATGCTAGCAAGGAGGTTGCTGATCAAGAGGGTGCCGCATCTTAGGCGGCGAAATGGGCGATGATGGATATATGTGCCAAGGCCGGAGCCCATTTTTTAAATTCATGGTTGTGGTTGCATAAACAATTTACTCTTCCTGTCTTTGAACAATTTACTTTTCCTGCACTAGAACAATGTGATGACCAAAGGTGGATGGGTCCTAGGTTTTAGGACGAAGCCCTTGGTCATCAATTAGTATAACTTGTTTTGAACGTAGTAACGGTTGTAGGTGGACGGGTCCTGTTTTGAGATAGATCCTGCAACCGTTACACAAGTATGGTAAAAACTAACTGTGCTTTTGGCGGATGGGCCTTGGTTTTAGGTGAAACCAAAAGCACAACTTTTGACTTGTTAATAATATAACTATCTTTTGACTTATTTTCTGTTACCTTGCATTACTTAGTGTGAGTCTTATCTTTGTAAAGATTTTGTATTGTTATCTTATAAAATATCCTGATCAGTATGCTCAGCAACATACTGCAAAAGCCTTTTATTAGATAGATTTTCCAAACGTTCCTTCAACTTTGTAAAAATTTCTTTAGAAAGTAAAAAATAGTCTATCTTTTCAAAACTAAGTTTTGATAATATTTAAATGATCAAGGTTCCAAACCAATACTAGTTTCAAACATCCTAATCACATATCCTTAAAAGGACTTTGAGGATATATATCAGGATACTTATCATAATGTCACCAAAAACCTAAACGAGGCTTATAAAGGAAAGATCATACCAGAAATAGGACATAAACCTATTTACCAAACTTCAATCCCTTTGCAACTCTTCCAGTGAAGATGTCCCCTGTGCAAGGTACTTAGTGCATTAGTCGCAAACTTCATCCTTTTAGCTTTACACCACCACCTTGGAGGGAATGTCCCCTGTATACAATGCCTTCAAGTATCTTAGAAATCTACTTAATGTCAGTTTCCATTGCATAAGAGATTTTTTACGTCCCAAGGGTAGAACCCAAGGATGTACTGGAGACAAATCCCTTGTATCCTGGGGAAAATCCCAATTTTTCATGCGCTACAGGCGGGAGTGTATAAACTCCAAGACTTAGAAAGGTGAAAACCTTTAAACCTTAGAGAGTATGAAAATACCCTTTCGTGAGAGAGGGTGATCAATCCTCATATACCTTTAGGATTCAGGATATAGCCAACAGTAACGAAATTGTCAGCCACTTTTACATGGACTGGTCCCGCCACCTTGAACTATCCCTGAATAACTTGCGCTCCAGGCGGGGTGTTTAAACCCAATTCCGAAGAAAGGTGAATACCTTTAAACCTGTGAAGGGATCAGTATCCCTTAAACGTAAGAGAGGGGGCCAATCCTCTAATCTTCTGAGTTATCCTGAGTGCATATCCTGGAGCTATATCCTGAAACATATCTTGCAAAACAATTGTAAACTAAGGTGGGTGTTAGCCTGGCTAACACCCCTCCGATGCTTAAGTCAGTATTGAGTTTCAAAGAATTAATTAAACCAAAACATATTTAAAAAAGATAGATAGAATTCATACCATTCTGAGTTAGAAATTGAATTCTAAACTCACTTGAAATAGAGCTTAAGGTGTATAGCATTCCAAGATCTCGGTAGCATATCCCCCTCCATATTCTTGAGTCTGTATGCTCCTTTCCCTGCTTCTGATTCAATTTCATATGGTCCTTCCCATTTTGGAGCTAACTTGCCATCGGCAGGATTAGTAGTATTTTGAAAAGCCTTTCTTAACACCCAATCTCCAACCTTAAATCTTCTGGTTCTAATATTCTTGTTATATGCCCTGGATATTCTCTGTTGATATGCTGCCATCCTTAGCCTTGCCGCATCTCTCTTTTCATCTATAGTGTCTAAATCCTGACTCAAGGCTTCAGGATTCCTCTCAGGATCACTTAAGACAGATCTTGCAGTAGGTATCGTCATTTCCGTTGGAATCACTGCTTCTGCTCCAAACACCAAGGAAAATGGGGTTTGGTCTGTTGCATTCTTTACCGTTGTCCTATCAGCCCATAAAACAAAGGGTAATTCTTCTGCCCATCTTCCTTTTTTGGCTCCAAGCCTTTTCTTTAAGTTATTGACAATTATCTTGTTTGAGGATTCTGCTTGTCCATTTGCTTGAGGATGTACCGGAGTAGATGTGATCATTTTAATTCCCCAACTCTTGCAAAAGTCTGTAGTCCTCCTGCTTATGAACTGAGAACCATTATCACAGATTATCTCAGCTGGTACTCCGAATCTGGTCAGGATATTCCTCTTTATGAAGGATACTACTTCTTGGTCTCTAACTTGAACAAATGCTTCCGCTTCAACCCACTTAGAGAAATAATCCGTCATTGCTAGCATAAAGACTTTTCCTCCCGGAGCTTTCGGTAGCTTTCCCACTATATCCATACCCCACTTCATAAATAGCCAAGGGGAAACAATAGGATACAATGGTTCAGCAGGTTGATGCAGTATGTTACTATGTCTTTGACATGCGTCACATCTTCGAGCATATTCTGCGGCATCTTTTCTCATTGTTGGCCAATAATATCCTGTTCTTAATACTTTTGAGAATAACGACCTGCCCCCAGCATGGTTACCACAATCCCCTTCATGTATATCCTGAAGTACTTCCTTGGCTTCAGGATCCTCCAAGCACCTCAAATACGGTCCTGCAAGAGATTTCTTGTATAAAATATTATCTATAATAGTGAATCGTGATACCTTCATCCTAAATGCCTTAGGATTTTCATTTCCAGGGATGTGTCCTTCTTTGAGATATTTTATGATTGGAGCCGTCCAGGATTTAGGACCCTCTTCAGGATGTTCTACTCTAGGATCCTGAATACTAGCTACTTCTTTATCCTGAGGATTCGTTGCAGGATATAGGACATGTAATATTGGTATTTGCGCCCCTTCAGGTATCTTGATCGATGATCCCAAATTTGCTAAGGCATCCGCTTCAGCATTATCTTCCCTTGGTACCTGTTCAAGTATAAAAACATCGAAATATCCTGCTAATTTTTTGAGAATATCGAGATATTCGATTAATTTCTCACCCTTAACTGTATAGGATCCATTAAAATGGTTAGTAATTAACAAAGAGTCAACATATACTTGCAACTTTTTGATACTCATACTCTTAGCCAACTCTAATCCTGCAATTAAAGCCTCATACTCTGCTTCATTATTAGTAGCAGGAAATTCACACCTAATAGCCTGGGGTAATATGTCCCCCTATGGCGATTTTAGTAGTATTCCTAATCCTACTCCTCTTACATTAGATGCACCATCAGTATATAATGTCCAGGATCCTGAGGATTCTCCTAACTGTTGAACTTCTAGGTCTACCTAGTCCTGAATGTCACTACTAAAGTCAGCCACAAAGTCAGCTAAAGCTTGAGATTTTATGGCATTTCTAGGTTCATACACTAAATCATAAGCACTTAACTTTACTGACCACTTGGCCATCCTGCCTGACATCTCTGGTTTCCTAAGCACATTTTTGACAGGATAATTTGTTTTAACATGTATCCTATGTGTCTCGAAATAATGCCTAAGTTTCGTTGATGCCATGACTAATGCTAGTATCAATTTTTCTAAATGAGAATACCTAGTTTCAGCATCTAACAAACTTTTACTAACATAATAAACATGATATTGCTGACCTTCATGGTCTTTTGTAAGAACGGCACTTACAGCATTCCCTGATACAGCAAGATACAGGGATAGTGGTTCACCATTTTCCGGCTTCATCAATAGAGGTGCGGTTGAGAGATACCGTTTTAAATCCTGCAGGGCTGCTTCATGCTTTTCTCCCCATTAGAATCTTTTGTTCTTCTTTAGGATATCATAGAAGTCTTTGCATTTCTCTGAGGATCTTGAGATAAACCTGTTTAGAGCTGCTACTCGGCCTGTTAACCTTTGTACGTCCTTCATGTTTTAGGGTGATTTTATATCCAGGATAGCTTTGATCTGCTCTGGGCTTGCTTCTATCCCCCTCTTTGTCACCATATATCCAAGAAACTTTCCTGCCCCCACTCCGAAATGGCATTTAGCAGGATTCAGCTTCATGTTGTACTGATCCAGGATATCAAATGCTCCCTTGATATCCTGGAGGTGATCCTCAGGCTTTTTAGATTTCACCACCATGTCATCGATATATACCTCCATGGTGTCCCCCAGTTTGTCTTTGAACATCATGTTTACCAATCTTTTGTATGTTGCACCTGCATTTTTCAAACCAAAAGGCATAGCTGTATAACAATAAATACCTGTTGGTGTCATGAAGGCAGTATCCTCCTAGTCAGAAGGTTCCATTTGGATCTGTTGAAATCCTGAAGATGCGTCCATGAAGGTTAGCATTTCATGCCCGACAGTGGCATCTACCATTGCATCAATGTGGGGAAGAGGAAATGGGTCTTTAGGACAAGCTTTGTTCAAGTCTGTGTAGTCTACACAAACTCTCCATTTCCCATTCTTCTTCTGTACTACAACCACGTTTGCTAGCCACCTTGGGAACTTAACTTCTCTGATCATTCTGGACTTTAATAATCTTTCAACTTCCTCCTGGATAATCGTGTTCCGCTCAGGAGCAAACTTCCTTCTTTTTTGTTGCACAGGCTTGAATGATTTATCAATTCCAAGCTTGTGAGTGATAATATCTTTGGATATGCCTGTCATATCCTCATGCTTCCATGCAAATGTAGACATCCTGCATTTCAAAAAGTTAATCAATTGTTCTTCAATATCCTGAGGGATATTGGTCCCTACGAGCACCGAAATATCGGGATTATCCTGGTCCAGGACAATTTTCTTCACATCCTGCTCCGGATCCTCCGCGATATCCTGGGCCCGTGTCTTTAATTGCTATGCTGCACTAGGTTTGGTTGAGGATTTCATCGAGGACGAGTAGCATTCTTTCGCCTCCTGCTGATCACTATCAACTTTGACCACTCCCCAAGGGGTAGGTATCTTGATGCATTGGTGATATGTTGATGGCACGACCTTCATATCGTGAATCCACGGTCTTCCCAGTATGATGTTATAGCAGGATAGAGAATCCATCACACAGAAACGTTGTATCGAATTGACTCCTTCAACGTATACTGGCAACTTTATCTCTCCCACTGTGTTTCTAGCCTCCCCACTGAATCCAACAAGCACGGTTGACTTTGAAGTGATATCCATTGGAGATACATTCATTCTCTTCAGAGTTTCTAGTTGGATTATGTTGACGGAGCTGCCATTATCAACCAGTATCCTGCGTACAAAATGGTTAGCCACATATAACGTTATTACCAGAGCATCATGGTGAGGATCTTGGACAGTATCCCTGTCATCAGCATCAAAAGTGATCACTTTGTCAGTTGTGAGGGTAGTCATCCTGACAGGTTTGTCTCCCCTTTCGGCCTTGGCTTCCTTTGCATGTCTCTTTGCTGCCGAATACGAAGTTCCACAAATGTCGGATCCTCCCGAAATGAAGTTGATTATCTTGGCATCCGCGGGAGGTGATGCTGCTCGTTCAGGATCCTTCTCAGTATCCTGACCCTTATTCTTCTTTCTTCCTAAGAGATCTTTCAGATATCCCTTGCTTAGAAGATAGCTTATTTCTTTCCTTAGAGCAATGCAATCCTCAGTCACATGTCCGAAATCTTCGTGGAAAGCACACCATTTTGACTTATCTTTCCAGTCAGCCTTTTGTTGATTCTTTCGAGGCCACCTAGCCTTGTCTCCTAGACCCTGCATAGCATACATCAATTCAGGAATATTAACAGAAAAGCAATATTCGGACAACTCAGGATACTCTTCAGGATCCTCATCTTCGACAGCGTTCACTCTTTTGTTATCATTTCTACTATACGGCTTAGGCCGATATGACTTGAACGAGGATTCTGACTTCCTATTAGTTGACTCAAAAGTGTTGGATGAGTTCATCCTTTCTTGCATCTTCCTGTCATCTTCCAGACGGATATATCTCAAAGCCCTGTTACGAGCTTCGTCGAGATTCCTGCAGGGATTCATTACAAGATCCTAATAAAACTGAGAATCCTTTTGTAATCCCATCTTGAAAGCTTGCACAGCTGTTGCAACATCAAGATGTGGGATATCCAAGGATTCTCGGCTGAATTTGTTCACATAATCCCTCAAGGATTCCTAAGGCCCTTGAGTTATCCTGTAAAGATCACTGGTTAGTTTCTCAAAACTCCGACTACAAGAAAATTGACTGTTAAATAAATTAACCAAATGAGCAAATGAAGTAATTGAGTGAGGAGGAACGTTTAATAGCCATTTTAAGGCCGATCCTGTTAGAGTAGAACCAAATCCCTTGCACAAGCACGCTTCCTTGAGCCCTGGAGGGATAGGGTTAATCTCCATTCTTTCCCTATACTGAGCAATATGCTCCTCAGGATCCGTACTCCCATCATAAAGCTTCATGTTGGGAGTTTGGAATCTCTTTGGGATCTCAGCATCACAGATAGGATATGCAAAATGAGATATCTTGTGGCTGTCTTGAGACACTTCCGGGATCGGCTGGACCACCCCAGGTACACTAGATATCATGTCCTTCAACTTCTGAAGTTCCCTAGTAAGCGCTGATGTTACACCTGTATCCTGCAGAGATCCACTATTGTTAGTAGCATGAATATTATTATTATTTGACACGTTACCCGTTGGAGGATTTTGCCCATATCCTGAAGCATATCCTGAGCTCCTCATGGTTGACGTCCTGACCGAGGAGGGTATTTCAGGAGTATGATTCTGAGGAAGGCTGGGCACAATATTCCCCCTGTTATCCTCAGTATACACAGCTGAACTGAAGTTCAAAGTTCTGGGTTGTAATGGAGTGACAATATCCTCAGCAGATCTGCTCGAGCCAGACTTCAGGAGTTGTATTTCCCTTAAAAGCATTTGGTTTGTTTCCTGTTGCTGCATCATTTGTTCCTGCACACTCCCAAATAAGGTTAAAATTTCATCGTTAGAAGCTAAAACAGGAGCGGACTCCTGAACATTGCGGGTAGGAATAATATCCTGAGGTCGTGAAGAGGCTGGCATTCTTGGAGGAGGTGGTGGAAGCACCGAACCGGTAGTAGCAGAAGTCATAGCAGACACAGTAGAGGAACTCATGTTTGATCTTGAGGCCATTGTGGACAATGTGGCAAAAAGTTTTGAAAATAGAAAACCGATTAGCGATTTGACAAAAAATTTTAGTAAAGAGAGCACCACTTGCCCCACGGTGGGCGCCAAATTGTTTTGGTCAAAAATTACCGAAGTAATTAAGTGATCAAATTAGTTAAGTGAGGTAGTGTGCTAGAAATGAGTGTCGAAAATATGTTAATCAAGTTAATTTGTAAAAACAGATTCAGGATACGGCTCAGGATATAGAGCTGTATCTAAGATCAAACGATGAGCAAAAGTAAAGTAAACGACACAGGATGTACGAGGAAAGCCCTTGATCAATCTAGATCGCCGGCATAAAACCTCGGGAGCTGACAATCGCAGCTGCCTAGTTCTTCTATTGCTTCAAAAATCAGGATACAGTGCAAGATGTGGTACGAATCGACTAAGTGTTACAACGAAACTTGGATACAAGTGTGGTGTTTGCAATGAGCTAGAGAGTGTAAGTGTATGAGAGTGTTGGTGAAAAATCATGTGTTCTAAGCTGATCCGCCCCCATCTATTTATAGTAAAGATAAAATAACAAACTAGTCTAAACTTGCGGGATCCACCGAATATTCCTTCTTCGAACGTTGTAGACCTGGTCTTTCGGGCTCAACGTCTCTTCCTCAACAAATTCGTCCGAGTCTTGAGGAGAAGAAGTCCTCTTAACCGTTAGCAAGTCTCAGCCCTTAACCTGCACGTGGTTAAATTCAATGAGCCTCAGGATATCGCCCAAGATGTTAGCAATATCCTCTTCCAGCATCCTGGTCACAAATGAACAAACATAGGCAGGATATTGGTCAGGATATATACGTTAAGAAAATGACCCCTAACAGTAAGTATAAAAATAGTTTCAGCCGTGCTAGTGTCGCAGTCCACGCAGTGATAGCCCAAGTATCCCGATGCTTTAGTGTTTACCCAAGACTCAAGGTAAACTAGAATCCTCCAAACAATACTCCCTGAGAATAATGGGAGAGGTGCACCCCCTATAGCGCTACTATCGTTAAGGCGGAACTACACACCCTGGATTAAACGTCACATAGCACAAATAGAATACTAGAATGCACAAGTTTCACATACACATAGGATAGAGTTTAGTTTGCAAAGATTCAAGTTTACATAGAATACATGTTACACCCCAAAGTTTAATCAATAGATTGGTTTGGGTTTTTACCCGAATACCCAACTACCCGATTTAAACAAGGACAGGAACCGAGTCTAGAAGTGGGTTTTTTTTTCGGGTAGTGTATGTAGGTGAGGCCGGGTATCGCTTTGGGTCGGTTCTTGCTCGGGTCGGGTCGGGTTTTGACTTTTGCTCACCCCTAGAAGAAATAGATTAAAAGAAATTGGAAGTTTACTAGAGTCACAAGAAAATAGACTTTGGAAATTAAAATTGAAGGTCGTGATTCCGGTGGAGTGGGCGGCGATGGTCGTGAATGGTGGTGGAGTGGGTGGCGATGGCCGTGAATGGTGGTGGAGTAACTGGTTGCATATGAGAAAACCCTATTTTCGGGTTTAAGCTTTATTTATATCCAACTTTCTACAAATTTTGCTACCAATTTTATTTAATTTTCAAACATTTATTTTTGCTACCGATTTTGCTATGTTATTTTTTTATATTTATTTCCTCAGAATTGCTACGGATGTTGCTACAACTTTTTCTACGCTTGGTTTTAAATATTTTTTGATAAATTTTGCTACGAATTTTGCTAGGCTTTTTATTTAATTATTTTTTTAAATACTTATATTCTCAACTTTGCTACAGATTTTGCTACTGATTTTATTTAACTGCTTTTTAGTTAATTTATAAGTATGTATTTTATTGGTTTTGCTACGGATTTTACTACGCTATTTTTTCTATATTTATTTTCTCAGTTTTGCTACGGATTTGCTACGGATTTCATTCGCTTCGTAGCAAAATGTGTCCGTAGTTAATCCGTAGTTAATTCGTAGCAAAATTTGCGACCGATTTTGCTACGTTATTTTTTTTATATTTATTTCCTCATAATTGCTACGGATGTTGCTACAACTTTTTCTACGCTTGGTTTTAAATATTTTTTGATAAATTTTGCTACGAATTTTGCTAGGGTTTTTATTTAATTATTTTTTTAAATACTTATATTCTCAACTTTGCTACAGATTTTGCTATTGATTTTATTTAACTGCTTTTTAGTTAATTTATAAGTATGTATTTTCTTGGTTTTGCTACGGATTTTGCTACGCTATTTTTTCCTATATTTATTTTCTCAGTTTTGCTACGGAATTTGCTACGGATTTCATTCGCGACGGAATATTCGTAGCAAAATGGTAGCAAAATGTGTCCGTAGCTAATCCGTAGTTAATTCATAGCAAAATTTGCGACCGATTTTCCCCGTAGCAAAACTTCATAGCAAATGACTCTTTTTGTAGTAGTGTATGTCTACTGCCGTTAGATTTCCTGCTCAGATAATGTTTCGATACGGTAGTTTGTAAGGTTATGGTTATAAGTTTGTTATTGATTCAACTGTTGGATTCTAGTTGAATTGTACGATAGATCGGTTAGAATGTTGGATTCTGTTGGATCCAGCCGTATACTGGTTAGCTTCAAATCCAGATTGGCGCTCTTTCTTACCTCTAAATTCCTCCTTTCCTTCGTTTTCATGAGCTTCACCTTCTGTTATCTTGATTAAGTCCTCTGCATTTTTACCTCTTTTGATTGGTGGACATAGGGTTTTCTCACTATTTTCTTCTTCTTGTACAACAAATGTTTTTTTCTTTTTTTTACTTTTTTTTAGTACATTAGGAGGCCAGAAGTAGGAGTTTGTATGATTGGAATGGTAGTTGTTTATGAAACAACAGGAGCAGGTGGTGGTTTTATGGAAACAACCGTTGGCTTTATGTGTATTGGCTTTGCCACAATCATTGCGAGGAAACATCTTTTTTGGAATATCAATTGGTGTTTGAAGTTCAACAGTTAGGGATTCAACAGTTGGTGTTTTCATCGGTGGTAACGCCAGTGGTGGAGAGAGAGAGAGTGTAGATGAGAGATATAGAAGAGAGAGAGTAGAGATGAAGAAGAGAGAGAGAGAAAAGAGAGAGTGGGGTTTTTAATTAATATCTTATTCTTTAATCTTTTTACATATTTAGTCCGTTGATATAAGTTATTTACATAATAGTAGGTAAAATGACAAGAATACCCTTGCACATGACCATATTTAACAAAAAAAAGATGACTGAGTTAGGGCTAAAGGACATAACATGAAGGATTTTGAAACGTTAAGGACAAAACTCGCCAAATTTAAAGATAAAGAACACTGACTGCAATTTGGTACAAATAAATATAAATGACAAAACTTGTAATTTACTCTAATCAAAATAAACTTTTTATTTGATCCTACCATATATCTTACTTAATAAAAATAAACTTTTTTATTTGATCCTACCCTTTATCTTAAATACCATAGAATCTATTACTCTACCTTTTCATAATATAAAATTAAAACTAAAACATTTGTAACGTAATCCCAAACTATATATTTTAAAATGTGTGTTATTCGTTCGGTATATAATGTTGCACGAATACAGTAGAAGCTCGATAAATTAATACTCGATTATTTAATAAACTCTTTAAGATAATATTTTTTGCCGGTCCCGACTCGGGGATAGGGTGCTAAATTAATAATTCGCTAAAATTATAAGATAAAACATTTTTGATAATTTCTTTAGACCCCATATAAAATATAAATTAATAATTCCTTATATATAGCATATTACATGAATGATTTATGAAGGTTTCTTGAAAAATGACTCAATTGTCTTTTGTTTTTTGTTGAAATCAATTTCCCCTTGAATCTCGTCTCTAATTTTCCTTAGCATGGTAAGAACTTCTGGTGTTGTTTTCTCATATTGAAGAACTTCACATGTTCTTGATATTGAAGAATCCATTCATAGAGAGATTTTTCTAGGTTAGGAAATTTTGCCGGTTTGTGTCGCTTAACATCGCCTCTTTCGGGAGCAAGTGAGAGATACTCTAAAGACCGCTTAACTGTATTCGATATTGTCGCTTGACTCACCTGCAAACCATAGTTACTATGAACCCATTCTTGCAATTGCTTTTGAGTGAGACTTGGATTATCCTTGTTGTGCTTGCATAATGCTCTTCGAATCTCGTCTGTCATTGTTGTTTTTTTCACACCTTTAAGATGGGAAGCCATGTTGTGTGTATGATTTGTTTGTGTTAACCTATTTTGATCTTGTATTTATATAGAAAATATTTTTAATGTCCATAAAGTGATACATTGAACACAAGAAGCATAATAAGGTGGGAGAATGAATGTTTCTTTCAAATTGGGCCGTTCATTTGATATACATGCATTGTATACAATAATTAAGTGAAAGCTTGAAAGGTGTTTGTAAACTAAGTATTCTACTATAAATTAATAAAATATTAATTAATATATAAATTAATAATTATTAATTTATCGATTAATTAATAACTCTTTTAATTAATAAATTTTGGTGGTCCCAAGTGTATTATTTTATAGAGTTTCTACTTTACTTTGTACTATTTAACATTATTCTTTGCTCTTGAGAATGTCGTCTATCTACATGTACTCTCTACGAGAGTCGGTAAAATACGCAAGATGACTACATTAATGACAACGGCCTTGGTGACCATAAAAGTGGAGTGGTCACACTCATAGCTAGCATTCATTATTTAAATTTATGAATCTTTGTTTCATCAGCATTGTAATATTATATCAACAATAAGCTATAAAATTGCAGCATGAATAAATACGTTTGTGCCTAAAGCCAGTAAGACTAAAGGGTATGGGGGCCGGCTGAGGCCCGGCTAGGACCGGCGCCGGTCCCCCACACTGCCCCCTGGGGCTCGGCTCGGCACAACCGGCACCCCACAGCCGGGGTAGCCGTTCCTCTCTCCTCTCTCTTAACACACACACATGTATACATACATACATATATATACATAAAGGGGCTCATCCTTCACCCCCTAGGTCCATCCCCTCCAAGCCGAGCCTACGTGGCGGCCCATCCCCTTAGGGATGAGGCTCTCCATACCCTTTAGTCTAAGCCACCACCGTGACCAGTTGTAACATGCAGAAACACTGACACCACGTACTCCTGGTCCCATCTTTTCCACTTTCAACTTACTTCTCCTAAATACATACTGTATTATTATACTATTATACTAGGTTGAGGTAATTGTCAAAATCGTCTCTGAGGTTTGGGCAGGTTTGCCATTTTCGTCAAAAATGATACTTTTGTACAAAATTGCCCCCAACGTTTGTAACTTTTTGCCATTTTCATTCAAATCACTAACTTAGTTTATTTTTTCTGTTAAGTTAAGGATATTTGGATGAAACTGGCAAATATAAAACCACAGGACGATTTTGGCAATTTACTCAAACTGTTTTAAATTTCTTTTATTTAATTAATTTTGTTATATATATAATAAAAAATATACATGCAATTTTTATATGAAAAAAATAATAGCTTTGTCACATAATTTTTATAAATTTTCATCCAACCACTAACTAAGTTAGTTTTTCTATTAAGGCGAATGATGTTTATAAAACAAGATAACTAATTTCTTATATAGATCAGTTTTATAAAAATAAAATCCACTTAAACCTTTAAATTTTATAAAACTAAAATGCTGGTGACCTTATTGAAAAAGGTCAAATAAAAATTCTTATCATATGTACCAAGTTTGTAATTCATCCTCTACTGTTTTTAATTCGCTCCTAAGGAAAAACAGAAGCCAGTGCCCCCTATAAAACAACGTATCGTTACCAAACCTTAAAATTACCCACCAAATTGTAATTATAATGCTATGAACCAAAAGTTTCTTTACTCAAGCCACTCTGAATAAGTATTAGTTAGTTACCCTCATAATCTTAATTAAATAAATATTTTATTTCTACCAACATATTTCCTATGTGCTCAACACTTTAAAAAATATGTAACGTTTTACAATTTTTTTATATCTCTAAAACTGATAAATATTAAAAGTTGTAATCGATTGTTAACACCAATGATGTTTTCTCTTTATAAAACTGATTTATATAAAGAAGCTGTAAATTAATTTCTATCTAAATTTATAAAATTTAAAACATCCTTCACCTTAACAGACAAAATAAACTGAGTTAGTGATTTTGATGAAAATTTATAAAAATTATGTGACAAAACTATTAATTTTTTTTTTTCTAAAAACTCCATTATATTCTTTTTTATTATATATGTAACAAAAATAATTAAATAAAAGAAACTAAAAAGGGTTTGAGTAAATTGTCAAAATCGTCCCTGTGGTTTTATATTTGCCAGTTTCATCCAAACATCCTCAACTTAACAAAAAAAAAAAAAAAAAAACTAAGTTAGTGGTTTGAATGAAAATGGCAAAAAGTTACAAACGTTGGGGGCAATTTGGTACAAAAGTGTCATTTTGGACAAAAATGACAAACCTGCCCAAACCTCAGGGACGATTGTGGCAATTAACTCTGTTGGGTTTGGAGAAGCTTGGGTTGAGAGCATTACTTCTCTTGGTCCTATCTTTTCCATCATCTCCACCGCCACCCTGCGCTACCGAACATTGGCACCACCACCGCCACCAACCACCGAACACCACTGACCCCTGCCACCACAGCCCACCACCACTAACACCGACCACCTCCACCACCCGCCGCCACCGAACTCTGGCGACACCACCGGCCACTACCACCGACAACCTCCGCCACCCGCCGCCACCACCCTTCGCCACAACACCGACACTATTGCGACCATCGCCACTCACCGAACACCAGCGTCTCCGCCACCACAACCCACCACCATCGTCGCCATCGACTACTGCCACCCATGGTAACCAAACAAGACCATGGAATGAAATGATTCATTTCATTACTTTGTCTATTTCATTACATCGTCCATTCCATTCTTTTATCAATTCCATTAACCTATGCTAAACAGACTCTAAGATTTTTTTATTTTTGTTGTTTTATTATGAAATTGAGATGTGATAACTTATAAAAGTTTCAAAAGTATATCGTGAAGGGTGAATTAACATTACAAAAAATAGCAATGGGTTGTTTTAAACAAAGCCGACACCTTGATCTTTTTTTACTTGTTGTATTCTGTTAAATAATATTTTTTTTTTCAAACACTAAAAGACAAAAAAAAAAAAAAAACTTTGTTTTGATTTGATGTTAGTAGATTGAAAATTTAAGAAGCTCTTTATCTGTTTGTTATAAAAAGAGAAAACAAGATGAAATCCTACAACACAATGGGAAGCGTTTACCAAGCCCATACTTCCAAATCTTCAACTCCCAACATAATCGTAGACCTCAAAGTGATCATCCATGAGACTGTCACCATCCTCCCACCTCAACAAACCGAAAAACGGTCCATGTTCTTATCGAACATCGACCAAGTTCTCAACTTTAACGTTGAAACGGTCCATTTCTTCGTAGCACACCCTGAATTCCCCCCAGAATCGGTGGCAGAAAAGCTTAAATCGGCTCTAAGTAAGGCGTTGGTGCCTTATGATTTCCTGGCAGGGAGGTTGAGGCTGAACCCTGAGTCGCAGCAGTTTGAGTTCGATTGCAATGGGGCCGGGGCTCAGTTCGTGGTGGGTTCGAGTGAGTTTGAGTT
>JARYGA010057195.1:0-26002 GCA_030545235.1 Helianthus tuberosus | reverse complement strand
GAGGCGAGAGCACAGCCTTGAAGGCCAAAAGTGTGTACCAAAAGTCCTTGTGAATAGTCGAATCACTTTGGGTAGTCGACGTCTATCTAGCCTTAGACAATCTATCCTCGATTTCAATCTTGCATTCGCTGATTTTGTGTGTTTCGATTCTGAGTTGCAACTGCTAACTCTGATAATTGTCGCTTTTATGTGGATTTTATGTGTTTTATGTGGATTTACCTGATTATGTGTTCCGATTTTGGTGGTTTATACGCTTTTCGCTTCTCACTTTGATCAACACACACGACCCGCACTGTACATCTATCTCAATACGCTAACAAATTGTTGCTACTCGTGGATGATCGCATGCTATATACTTGCTTATGTTATACTACTCGTTGTGTACCCGCTAATCGCATATCGCAATTCTCGAATGCGCGAACTTTGAATGATAGGTGAATACGTGCAACAGATGAAATGGTTTCTGTGTTCTGACTGCCATATGTGCTTCTGTGCCTTACATGCTTACGTGTTCCTGTGTGCTTATGTATCTATGTGCTATGTGATTCTGTGATTTTGTGCTTATGTGGATTTATGAATGGCTGTGTTCCTGAGCTTTATGGTGAACCGCTAGACTATACTAGGATGAATCAAATAGCGTTTTGAATCCTATGGCACTGTCTGTTGCAGACAATGTCGTAATTTGGATCCTTTCATTCCCAATCTGCTCGCCGCAATCATGATGACAAACGCATCGCCGCTCTTGTCGCTAAGCAAATGGCGAAAGTTATCCCCCAGATTTTTAGTGAGCTGAATGAAAACACTAGCAAATCTTCTGAAGAATCCAGGACTGATGCTCCTAATGCTGCTTTCAGCTTCAAGCAGTTCAAAGCCTGTGGCCCGAAAGAGTTTACAGGCGAAGATGGGCCTACGGCCATGTTCCAATGGTTTGATTCTATCGAAGTCACCCTGCGCCAGAGTGGTTGTCCTGACAGTACTCTGAACGCAACTGGGGTCTTTCAATCCCGAGCGCTAGATTGGTGGACGGCCGAGAGAAACAAACGCGGAAATGATGCAGCTTACGGGCTGACGTGGGATGAGTTGAAGGACGTTATGATGCAAGAGTTCTGCCCTCCCCACGAATGCTAAAAGCTGGAGGACGAATTCTGGCATATCAAGCAGAAAGATTGAGACAACGCTGGTTTGACTGCTCGCTTCAAGCAGCTAAGCATAATCTGTCCTAGCCAAGTTACCACACCTGAAATCACCATCAAGAAGTATATCCGTGCTCTTCCGGATTGCGTGGCTAATTTCGTTCAAGCTGCAAAGACGACGAAAATTGAAGAAACTTTTATACTAGCTGCTGAGATCAACGACAAGCGAGTCAAGTCTGGTTACTGGGATAAAGCTCCCAAGAATCTGCATCAAGCTACCACTGCTGCAACCACTGAAACCGCCGCCGCTCCGCAATCTTCGAAGTCCTATCGCCGCAAAAGGAAGAACAACAGCAGTTCCAGCAACAAGAACTGCGCAGTAACCACTGCTGCCCCGCTCCAATCAGTTCCTGCTCAACCGTAGCCTCAACACCGCCAAGTAGTGGCACCGGTCACCAACGCACCTTCGGCAAAGCGTGCGTATACTGGTCCTCACCCGGTTTGCCCTACTTGTACCTATCACCACCCGGTGGGAATCGCTTGTAGATACTGTGTGCATTGCAACATGTATGGCCACTTCACCACTAACTGCCGTACAGGTCCACGTCAAACCCTAGCTCCAGTTCAAGGTCAAGCTCCTACTCAACAAGCTCTACTTACTGCTCCTCAAGGCCATGAAGCAGCTCCTGCACCCGCGGCTCATGCTAGAGCTAGCTTTGCGTGTGGTGATCCCAACCACTTCACAAACATGTGCCCCAATCAAGTGGTTAAGCAAGAGCCACAACAGCAGCAGCCCCAACAGCAGCCTCAGCAACAACCAGCAGCTCGCGGACGTGCCCTCAACATTAACGCTCGCCAGGCTCAAGCTGATAACAATGTGGTCAATGGTACATTCCTTGTGAATGGTATATATGCTACGTGTTTATTTGATACTGGAGCCGATAACTGTTTTGTATCGTTTGAATTCGAAAAGCTGCCCATCTACCCTCGACGTTCGATGTTGAAGTTGCCACCGGAAGAACCGTCGCCGTCAACTCTGTTCTACGTGATTATACGCTTGAACTCAACAATCACGTCTTCCCTATCGACCTTATTCCGATGCAGCTCGGTAGTTTTGACATCATAGTAGGCATGGATTTTCTTCACGAAAATCATGCTGAAGTTATTTGTTTCGACAAGATGATTCACTTCTCGCTCGCTAATGGTGATCAATTGTGTGTTTACGGTGAAGTTGTGTCTAAGAAAATCCAACTCATGTTGTGTGTCCAGGCTAGCAAGTATCTCCGCTAGGAATACGAAGCTTTCTTGGCGCACATTGTGGTAGCGGAGAAAAAGGAAGTTAAGGAGGTGGATCAGGTCCCTGTTGTTCGGGAATTTCCAATGTATTTCCTGAATATCTTCCCGGATTGCCTCACGCTCGTGATATCAATTTCCGAATCGACCTCATTCCTGGAACAAACCATGTTGCTAAAGCGCCTTATCGTCTCGCTCCTTCTGAAATGCGCGAACTCTCGAGTCAGCTCCAGGAACTACTTGATAAAGGCTTTATTCACCCTAGCACCTCTCCATGGGGCGCGCCTATCATTTTCGTCAAAAAGAAGGATGGTTCGTTCCGGATGTGCATCGACTATAGGGAGTTGAATAAGCTGACAATCAAGAATCGCTATCCCTTGCCTCGAATCGATGATTTATTTGACCAATTACAAGGTGCTACGTGTTTCTCGAAGATCGATCTATGTTCAGGCTATCACCAGTTACGCATTCAAGAGGATGGTATACCCAAAACCGCCTTTCGAACCCGCTATTGGCACTATGAGTTCGTTGTCATGCCTTTTGGTTTGACCAATGCCCCCACAGTTTTCACGGACTTAATGAATCGAGTGTGCAAACCCTTTCTTGATCGTTTCGTAATCGTGTTCATCGATGATATCCTGATCTATTCCAAGTCAAAAGTCGAACACTCGCAGCATCTACGTTTGTTTCTTGAGTTACTCCAGGGAAACCGTCTCTATGCCAAGTTCTCCAAGTGTGAATTTTAGCTGGAGGAGGTCCAATTCTTGGGTCACATTGTCAATAGTCAAAGTATCCATGTCTATCCCGCGAAGATCAAAGCCGTTAAGAGTTGGGTTACACCCAAGAACCCGTCTGAAGTCCGTTCTTTTCTCGGACTGGCAGGCTACTATCGCCGATTTATCGAAGGTTTCTCTAAAATTGTTGTGCCGCTTACTTCTCTTAGGCATAAGGATAAACCTTTCGTTTGGGGAACTAAACAAGAGGAAGCCTTTCAAACTCTCAAGGCTATGCTTTGCAATGCTTCTGTGCTCTCACTGCCCGACGGAAACGATGATTTCGTAGTTTACTGCGATGCCTCGAACCTTGGTCTTGGTTGTGTTCTCATGCAACGAGACAAGGTTATCGCGTACGTTTCTCGACAGCTCAAGATCCACGAGAAGAACTGCACCACACACGACCTCGAGCTTGGCGCAGTTGTTTTTGCATTAAAGATTTGGCGACACTACCTTTATGGTACCAAGTGTACGATCTTCACCGATCATAGGAGCCTACAGCATATCTTTGACCAGAAAGAACTAAATATGTGTCAACGCTGGTGGGTAGAACTGCTCAACGATTATAACTGTGAGATTCGTTACCATCCAGGCAAAGCAAATGTCGTTGCCGACGCTCTCAGCCGACGAAGCTATCTGCTTAGCGTTCATAATGTTCAAGCCCAGCATCATCTCGAAGCCCTTATACTTGACGCGCAGCATGCTTGTTTTACCGAACGAACTTTGAAGAAGGAAAGGATTCTAAACGATGGCGCCCAACTCGAGAATAAATCGAATGGTATCTTTTATTATTTGGACCAAATTTGGATTCCCAAGCGTACGAATTTGCGACAACTCCGGATGGATGAAGCCTACAAATCTCAGTACTCAATTAATCTCGGTGCTGACAAGATGTACCAAGACATGTGCTACAAGTACTGGTGGCCGGGCATGAAGAAGGATATCGCTATCTATGTTTCAAAATGCCTAACATGTGCGAAGGTCAAGGCTGAGCATCAAAGACCCTCTGGCTTACTCGTTCGACCCGAGATCCCGATGTGGAAATGAGAGAGTATAGCTATGGACTTCATAACCAAACTTCCGCGCACTCAATCTGGTCATGATAGCATTTGGGTTGTAGTCGACCGTTTGACTAAATCAGCTCATTTTCTGCCGATACGAGAAGACTTTAAGGTAGAAAAATTAGCCCGAATCTACACCGATGAGATCATTTGTCGACACGGGACGCCTTGTGACATCATCTCTGACCGCGATTGTCGGTTTACCTTGCGACTTTGGGAAACGTTCCAATATGCTCTCAGTACTACGTTTAATCTAAGTACCGTTTTCCATCCCCAAACCGATGGTCAGACTAAAAGAACGATCCGCACCCTTGAAGACATGCTCCGATCGTGTGTCATAGATTTCGGTGGTAATTGGGACGTGCACTTACCTTTGGTGGAATTCTCGTACAATAACAGTTATCATTCTAGCATCCAAATGGCACTGTTTGAGGCATTATATGGAAGGAAATATCGATCGCCTATTGTATGGCACGAGATCAGAGACGCGCAAATTACCAGTCCTGAGTTGTTACAAGAAATGACAGACAAAATCCTCCAAATTCGAGACAATCTATTGAAAGCTCGAAGCCGACAGAAAAGTTACGCCGATAGACACCGCAAGCCCCTTGAATTTGATGTTGACGATCACGTACTCCTAAAGGTTGCACCTTGGAAGGGGGTGATCAGATTCGGCAAGAAAGGAAAGCTCGCGCCTTGATATGTTGGACCCTTTAAGATTCTGGAAAGGATTGGGAAAGTGGCCTACAGAATCGAACTACCGGAGGAACTTAGTAATGTCCATCCGACTTTCCACGTTTCGAACCTCAGAAAATGTTTGGCCGACCAGGAATTACATGTCCCCCTTGAGGATTTACAAGTGGACGAAACATTACACTTCATGGAAAAGCCTGTCGAGATCATGGGACGAGAAACCAAGGTGCTCAGATGCTCAAGCATTCCCATTGTGAAGGTTCCCTGGGAAGGCAAACGCGGTGCCGAGTTTACCTAGGAACTCGAAAGTGACTTGAAGGCGAAGTACCCGCAGTTGTTTGTTATGGCTAAAGCCTAATTTCGGGACGAAATTCCCTTAAGTAGGGGAGGCTGTAACACCCCATGTTTCGAAAGTCAAGGTCAAAGTCAAGATTGAAGTCAAAGGAAGAAAAGATTGTTAATTGCAATCTGACACTCCTTGCTCAACTACTGTTTTGACTTCTTTGACTTGTAATCGATTCTATTATTTATTTGTTTTAGTTGTATTATGTGGAGTATCTATTAATAATAGAGGTTTAATCGCTATTTAATCGCATATTTAATCGCTAATCGACTCATCGCTATCGCATTCGCACCTCGAATTATGTGTTTTGGATATTGTTTTACGTGTGTGAGCTATTATGTGTTACTTATGCATGTTATGTTTATGTTAAGGTGTTTAATCGCAATCGCAATTCTATCGCATCGCAATCTAAATCGCAAACGCTAAACGCAAGTTATTTATATTGATTGTATGTTAGATATAGTAGTTAGGTTATTTGTGTAACTAAAGGGTAATACTATCGCATCGCTCGCTCGAATCGTATCGCAACACTCAACACGCGAGTTGAAATGACAAAACTCAACACGGTGGACACCAGGATCGAGTGGCCAACCGATCGAGTGGCCATCCAATCGGGTTGCCATCCGATCGGGTTGCCATCCGATCGGGTTGCCATCCGATCGGGTTGCCATCCGATCGGTGACCAATCCGATACTTCATCACTTCCCATTTTGGGAAACCCTATAAATACCCTTCTGTCACATCATTTGTGATGTGACAGCTCCTCACTCGAACCAGCCGCACTCAAGCTCTCTTTTCTCTCGATTTCTCGCGATTCTTGTAAGTTTTCAACCTAAATCTTGTACTTCTATGATCTACACACACTTCTTCACCATTTTCACCTTCGAATCTTAAATTTTAACCGTGAAATCACCGGATTTGAGGTGTTCTAGGGTGATGTCATCATGGAGTTCTTATGAACTTCAAGGTTTGGGTTCATTCCACCAAGAACAACTTAGATCTGAAGGATTTCCACAAGATTAAACAATATTTTCGCATAGATCTACACATATTCATGGTTAAAAGGATTGAAAGATGGTTTTCTTTCAACTCTTTTACACTCAATGCACTCAACTCTTTACACTCAATGCACACAAAACTGATAGAATCAGTAACTAACGGATTGCCTCCCAATCGGATTGCCATCCGATCGAGTGACAACCATGCTGTGAACTTGTTCTCACTAAGTGTCTTGCCAATTGGATCGCTATCCGATTGAACTGCCGTTCGATCGATCGACCTGAAGGGCAGAGATACTTCTCTATTTTCAAAATGCTACAACAAAAACTTCAAAGCCATCATACACAAACACATCCTTACCAAACGAATGTCAATCCAATCGAATGGCCATCCGATCGGATTGGCCATCCAATCGGACTACCATCCGACACTAGGTACTTTTGCACCGTTTTACGCGCCGTTCTTCGCTTATGCTATCGTTAACTGTTCAGGCTAATCTCTCAAGCGCTCCCTTCAATCCAAGGCAGTGTTTATTAAGTTAAACGCTCTCTGTGAGTATACTCGATCCCTTTTTTCTTTACGCACTTTTTGGTGTTACATACGTTACTTATTCTAAATCACATCTATTACACAACGCAAACACTATTTATACGCTGACCGTTACTGCATGATACGTGTTACTCGATGAATGCTTGTATGTTATGTTAACACAGTGATTATTGCCTGACGCCTTAGCAACGATAGTACTATTTGTTTGGACTCAGCACCTGTCGGGGACAGGGGTTGTTAAGGTTACCTCTCACATGTCGCAGTGGTGATATGTGTTATGCATTCTACAACTCGCAGTCTAGTCTGTGCATATTTCATTGTTGATAACCTACTAGCTTTGCACTTTACATGTTACATGTTGGTTATGCGTAAACTATTTCGAACTCTATTATGCTATATTAAACTTGTATGATCACCTTTACACTATGTGTATTGACCTCTATTTTAACGTATGTGACAGGTGCTTAGGATGTTTGCTTGCTGTCTAATGAACCAAGCTAGGATGGAGTCTAGAAACAAACTAAATAAAATCTGAGTTGTCGGAATGGATATTTGTCTTTGAGAACAATGTCTGTAATAACTGTTTTTATTTTATATGTTTGTGGTATGGGACATGAACCTTAATATATTATAACGAATAGTTGTTATGGATTCTCCTAGACAATATGTTTCGCTCAGTGCCATGCCCTAATGTTTCCGTCATCGGTTGGGGTGTGACAGGTTAGTTGTTTATCTCCCTGTAACTTATACGTAATACTTTCTCCACATTGATCCTTCTGGGTTCCTCTCAGATTAGGCTGTGTACACGTATAAAAATTGTCATCCTTCTTCCTAACGAATAACACTGGGGCTTCCCAAGGTGAGAAGCTCGGCCCAGTAGATTTCCTCCGCCTAGTAGCTCTTGTAGTTGCATCGGAGGCTCCTGTATCTCGGACGGGGCTAGTCGGTAAGGCGCCATCCGTCACTGGTGCCGCTCCTGGCACTAGGTTTATCCTAAACTCCTCTTGTCGCTATGGAGGTAACCCAGGCAAGTCTTCGGGAAAGGCTTCTGGAAATTCCTTCACAACGGGGATGTCTTCTGGCTTTGGCTTCTTGGTCTCTTTATCGACAACATGAGCAAGGAAGGCTATGCAGCCTATTCGGAGGCACTTCTGTGCCCTTATGGCCAATGTGGGATGTCGCAATCCACCGCCTTATGGAGCCTAGCGCCCTCGCATCAATTGCAAGGAGGTAGTGTACTATAAGTGTCGCAGCATTCGCAAGGGGAATGCGAATGATTTTCCTTATGTCAAACAACTTAAGCTCTATCCTTGGATAATCGATTCATGCCGACTACAACATCATGACTTCCCAAGTCAACAGGTAATAAAGGGTTCCCGCTCTCTAAGTTCCAATATACTGTGACAACCCGTGATTTACGGCTCTTAATTACGTGATTAACAGGTGTTTAACGCGATAATGAATAGTGATTACAACGCAAATTAACCTAATTAGGCCCTTGGAGTGCCCAGAAACGTTTGTTCAGCTATACAGTGCGCGTGTGGTGATTTATGGGAATCTGCTAAATATGACGCGACAACGGACTGATACCGTACGAAATACTGACAATGCCGACAAACGTGGATTTTCTAAGAATATTTTGTGCTTATGGAGTATGGGTCGTGATATCAGGTCTCGTAGGAATTACGGGCCACTCACACGTGAGATGGGCTTGTGGGCCCTGGGCCCAAGCCCAAAACCCACAAGCCTAAACTTGCCCATAATATAGTAGATCGTCCCTTCTCAAATCTTATCAAAATCTTATTAAGATTTACGAAAATCTAAACAAGATTCACATAATCTTGCTAAATCTCTTCAAGGGATTTTGATACAATGAATAAAGTATGCAACCTGAAGGCAATTTAAATACACATTAGACATAAAACACACTCTAGTCTATAAATGAAAACCTCAATCCTTCTACACCCTCCACCTCTCTATCTCTTATACAGACACACATACATTTACCCAACACCCTCTCATTTCTACTCAATCAAACACAAGACACCTCTCACTCCCTCATCTCTCCCTCTCGATAACAAAATCGGCAACCACAAGGGAGCCGGCGCCGGTTAACCGGCCGGCGGTGGTTGTCCAGCCGGTGACACACCCCCCTTCCCTCCTTCTCGGTCCCCCGATAACACCCACAAGCACATCACAGGCGACCCCCCCTTTTCGAACAACAAAACGAGTCACCACCACCACTGTTCGGTGGTGGTGCGACGGCGGAGACAGAAACGGGAGAGAGAGAGACCCGGGGCGAGGAGAGAGAGACCGAGAGAGGGAGAAAGAACCGGCGGTCGGCGGTTCGGACCGCCGGTCGGTTCGTTTATCCGATGGTCAGCAGATTTGTCCGGTGGGTTTCAGACGAAGATGATGATGAACAGTGGATTGGTCATGTTCGGTTCAGATTAGGGGATGGTTCAGCTTGGGTTCGGGTTATATCTTCTGATTTCGGGTTCTCGGAACAGCAGATTCAGCTCGGTTCGGGTGATTGTGCTCCTTTCAGATTTGGTTCGGCTCGACACGTCTACACGGGTCTTGGTTCAGTTCGGGTATGGTTCAGCGAGCTCGGGTTCAACAGGTTCGAATCTTGGTTCAGTTTTGATTGATTCAGGTTTCAAGTTTGGTGATTTAGTTAAAGTTTTGAGTTCACAGGGTTCGTATTTGGGTTCGGTATAACTCGGTTTGACTCGGTCAAACCGAGTCAACAGACGGTCAAACAAGTCAACAGTGAGTCAAACTCGGTCAAACTCGGTCAAACCGAGTCAACCCAGTCAACTCAGCGAGTCAACTCGGTCAACCGAGTTAACTCGGTCAAACTCAGTCAACCCGAGTCAACTCAGTTGACTCGGTCAGCATGTTCGGCATATCGACACGCGAAGATCGGTAAAGATTTTACGACGTGAATTATTTCGTTATTTTATAGTTTTATTTATTTGCGCGTGATAACGAGCTCGAACCAATGTGGTTATAGTTTACAAAATACTTGGCGAATTTGATATATATATATAATGATTGAATCTTGACTAAATAACGACACTTTAGTTGTCGGGGTCGTCCAAAAACAGAGGAAACTCTGCCCGTTTTTCGAGAAATCCGTAAACTAAAGCGAGTTTTATTATGAAACAAAACGTGCTTTTGATATAAAGCGACTTTTGAAAAACAAAATACGAATATAAAGTTTCTTTCGACCACAACTTACAACTTACGAGAACAACGATACGAAAAATATTTCGACAACAAAATAAATATAGTTATTATTATATTTATTTCAAACGAACTCGAATCTTTTTATAAATAAATATAGTATATATATTTATTTCAAGCATCGCGTAACACGAATTCGTTTCATCAAAATAAATATAGTTTATATTTATTTCCAAATATTAATGGCACGACGATTATTTTACAAAAATAAAATATAGTTATATATTTATTCTGAATGTCGTACAACGCGAAATCTTTTACAAAAATAAATATGGTTTATATTTATTTACAAACAAAACAACTTGACGATTTCTTTATAAAATAAATATAACTTTTCATATTTATTTTATACGCCTAAACGGTATATACGTATATTTTTGGCAAATATACACAAGACGCAATATATATAATACAAGCTTATTATATAATACTTTCATACGAATATTCCTACATACTCAAACGACTTCTCGCGACAGTTTAACGCAGTCATTTTCATTAAGTTAACAACTTACCTTTGAATCGTTCGATTAACGATTCGGTAGAGCTCGATGACACGTAGTTAGTTACTGCGTTTATTAGAAACTTATTAGATATTCCGTGTTAGGAATAATTGTAGAATGCACGCTAGCAAATCAAGTCTTGGAAACGACATCACGAAGTCGTAAATTAGCTAGCTTTGCACAGGAATATTCAGGCGAGTTCATAACCCCCACTTTTTACTATTTTACATTTTTATAAATGTTTTCGGGGTGGAAAGACATGCACGTTTTGCAAAAACATACAAAGTTTTGAACTAACGCAAAACTCGTATTTCTAAATCATATTACGAAGGGATTTCGGGGAAACACAAATGAATTACGAAAGGTTTACACTAAACATACCGGTTTTTACAAAAAACAAATGCTTATTTTCGAAATGTGAATGATATTTGGCCAGGGTGACCAGGAATCTGGTCATGGTGACCAGGGATCTGGTCAGGGTGATCAGGGATTTATTTTATACAAGGTATGATTAGCTTAAGGAATGGTACACTTGGATCATATGAGTGATAAGTCTATTTGAACATAACGAACCCCACCCATGCGCCCGCAGGTTGGACCATGTGGTGATTACATCTTAAACCCACCCATGCGCCCGCAGGTTGGACCATGTGGTGACTTGTCTTAACCCCACCCATGCGCCCGCAGGTTGGACCATGTGGTGATAATATCTTAGCATGCGCCCGCAGGTTGGACCATGTGGTTACACATTTACTGATCTCTTTTTCCTTATCTGCTACATACCAGGGATTTTATATTTACGGAAACTTCTTGTTCATACAAATTAACTACCATGTTTTATACAAATTCAAAGAATTATGCGGGTCAAGTCAGGGTGGGCATTGACGGTTATATGAACATTACAAATACAAGGCTTTACAAATACATGGTTTTATGAACATAACGTGTTACAAACACAACGTTTCCATATAACTTGGCAAGAAAATGATTTTTAAATTCATTTTCTCAATACTATTTCAAAAACCGGTTATTCCAAAGATTTATTTCAAATCTTTCACAATACCAAAGATTTATTTCAAACCTTTCACAACTCAAAAGATTTATTTCAAATCTTTTACAAACAAACTATGAACTCGCTCAACATTATGTTGATTTTTCTCGCATGTTCTTTCTCAGGTTACTTTTCTAAGACAAGGCACGGTTGGAATAGGAGAACCATGAAGAGTCGAGTACTTAGTGGGCGTTCAATTTTCTAGAAAGACTTAGCTTATTTGCTTCCGCTGTGCAATGAAGATACCAGTCCAGTCACGCCAAGCTCTGATAATTTCGGGGTGTGACATATACAATCCTTAATCATCTCATCTGCTTTAACTAACCTTCTATTTTCCATTTCTAAAGAATACAGGGCATCTATCCTACTTGAAACCAGGCCAAGTAGGTTCTTTATTCCTAAGGATACAAGGTTAAAGTTGGCGCCAGTATCAATCAAAATGGATGCATAGTGTTGGTTAATAGGGAACGTACCCGTAATCACATCTGGATCCTGGCGTGATTCACGAGCTCCGATCGTGAAGACCCTTCCTCGCTTGGTTCTTCCTAGGGCAATCTTTCCTAAAGTGCCCCACGTCCCCACATTTGAAGCAACCTAGAACTTTACCATTATTGTTTCCATCTTGGTTGCCGTCATCATTTCCTCCTTGTTTGGGATACTTCGCCCAACAGGCATCCTTGTTATGTCCTTCTTTTCCACACCTATCGCACTTAGGCCTCAGACATCGGCCTTCATGGTGAAACTTGCATTACTCGCATCTCGGCTTAGTCGCCAAATAAACTTTACCACCGGCCTTATTAGTGGCTCCATAAGCTTTCATGCCATGAGGCGGGTTCACTTCTCTTCTTTGGTTTGCATTAGAGTTGTCATAACTGGCTTGGGTGCCTACCTTCAGGTTTGAAAACTTCCTTTTGTTATTGCCCGAAGACTCCGAGTGAGTCTCCTTCTTGTTTACCTCGGATTCCGAAAACTTCCCCATTCGAAGAGCTTCTTCAGTAAGCGTAACACTCAAATCGATAGCCTTCGTGATGGTTGGAGGCTTTGCAGTAGTAACCATGCTTAGGATTTGAGGCGCAAGTCCCCAAATGAACCGCTCGATTCTCTTAAATTCCGGCTCGACAAGATAGGGAACGACTCGAGATAAATCATGGAATCGCTGAATATACTCTGCTACTTTCGGTCCATCCATTTTTAAGTTCCAGAATTCCGTTTCCAATTTCTGAATCTCTGCTCGAGAACAATACTTTTTGTGCATTAACTCCTTCAGTTCATCCCACGTTAATTCATATGCAGCAACTTCACCCAATGTCTGCACCTGGAGGTTCCACCACGAGAGTGCTCCATCAAGAAACAGCCTGGAAATGTACGTAACTCTTTGTTCCGGAGCACATTTTCTCATTCTCAATACAGAGTCCGTTTTCTCCACCTAGCGTACGAAGGCGACAGCACCCCCAGTGCCATCGAAATTTAGGGGCTTGCAGTCCAAGAATTGTTTATAGGTACAGCCGATTGGGGGGTTATTCCCAGAGGTACCACCGCTATGTTCGGAGCGGAGGGCCTCGTGCTGAGCGATGGCTTGTGAGATGCGCTCTTGTAGTTCGGCTTCTGTCCTTGGTAACATATTAGTGTCTGTGTCACGTCTGGGCGGCATTTTCTTCTGACAAAAGGTATAGGATAGGTTAGACAACATTTAATAATTGTCTATGAGGTATATATCACCACAAGCAAACATGTAATCACCTAACATCACATGCATATAGAATCAACAATGTATAAGTAAGAAAACAACCACTGAGCTTTCATATATGCTTGACAAGTTGACTTATTGTTTTTAACAGGGAAAACAAAATGAACTCGAGGTTACATCACCTCGGTCATACAAGTTTCATAATATGAAAGTAGTAGTTATTTTCCTTCTACATTGGTTTTTTGAGGTCTTTAGCTTCACAAGGATGGGTATACTTCCCAAGAGATGGGAGTTGTGCATTTCTACCACATATAGGGGTGATAGAGTGTGTAAAGTTGTTGAATCTTTCCTGAGTGCTAGCCATCTTCACTTTCTTAGATATCGGTTCCCAAACGACTCGTATACGGGTAGAAGTGTCAGACACGAAGTAGGAAAAGACAGATTTCCTACTTTGTAGAGTGCTATAGCAACTATCTAGGTATTGTTCTATCAGATGGAGGTGTGAACACTTAGAAATTTCAAATGGGTGATGATCATTAGCTTGACCCGCAGAGTCCATCAGGATTTCCATGCACTACAAGTCGTTATTACGTGGGCCCCCGTAATAATAAATTGCCTTGCATGGTCACCCTAACTTTCCATCGTTCAAAGCAGATGATCAACCCAAGAGGGGACACTACTGTCCTTATACCTTCGACATGGAAAGGACCATTATGGTGGTCCACGTGCTATCATTCGATATCGTTTCGCGTGAATAGGCACAATGCTTAGAGTAGTAGGAATAAGTAGAATTCCTAGTAGTTGGAGGGGCACCTTTAAGATGAGTACCTCATCTTCCTTGTCTGGACAAGAGTGTTGTCAATCTTGTTTCGCAAATGCCACAGGGACCTCGTCTCACTGATGAGGGTGTTGTCCAAGGTTGCCTCCTTCGCCTCGCCGTCACTATCGTAGTCAGGCACCTTCGCATTCGAGAGGGAAGAACAACCATCTTCTATGGAAACAAGCTAAGGATCTCGTTTGGTAATTACTTCAGCAACGAGCTTTGCAATAAACGCGAGGTCGATAGTCTCATTGTGCGAGTCAAGAATAATAATGGAATTCGAAGTCGAAGGTATCTCGTTCACGTCGATAATTATTCCGTATACTTATATGCATATATATTAATGAATAAATATGTTACTTAGCATAAACAGGCAAATAAATGCATCATGTACACATATAACTCTCGTTTGTCCTTAAGGGGGGGGGATTTCGTCTTTGGCAAGTATATCTCACGTAGACTATACCTCAATTGGCACTTTAAGTTGGGGTATTCTCCTCCCTACTAATGTCCTTGCCTTGTCTTTTCTTTGAAAAATGTTTGACTCATGGATCTCGGCGCTTTCGTAAATGCAATGAAAAAACTTTTGTAAACATGTTTTCGTGAGAGAGTCCTAGTGATTGTAGTCTAGACTAAAGAAGGAATCCTAGTTCACTACAATCGAAGCTCTGATACCAAACTGTCACATCCCTGACTTTTGCGGAAGCGTATGCGTGTGATTTGATTGGTTCTCATTGCATTCGATTATAATAAACAACTATATGATCAAAATGATGTTCATCCATTCATAAGTTCAAAACATTACAAATACCAGTCATTTAAGTTTCAAACAACACAACCTTTGATTAAGTTACAAAACAACAAAAGTGGATGACATCTAAACTTGAAATTTTACATCCAGAAACAACACCAGCACCCAAGATCCAACTTGTTTCCTGAAATACATGTAATTTTGAAAACATCAACAAAAGTTGAGCGAGTTCATGCGTTTTGTATGAGTACTGATAAACTTGTAAACATTTGAGGGACTCCTTTAAAAACAGGTATGAAAAACGTCTATGAACAGATCAATTAATGTTTTGCAAGGAAATTAATGTATGTGAAGACATAGGGAGTACTCAATATGAGTAGACTTTTGTCTTTGTCGAATCCCCTCGACTGTGTCGAATTCCCCTCGACTGTGTCAAATTCACCTTGACTGTGTCAAATTCCCTTGACTGTATCAAATCACCTTGATTGTGTCAAATCCCCTTGACCGTTGTCAAATCACCTTGACTGGGACACTAAAGCACTCTAAGTAGTCACACAATGACCATGAGTGGGGCTCGGCCGTACCCGTTAGATCTAACCTTTGTCCATGTTTCTTATGAGAGTTATTGGCATTTCGGTTTCAGCCTATGCTCACATGATCTAATAGTTCATTTCATAACCAAATCATACCATTGAAACATATGTAACATGTATTTCACCCCTGAGAGTTATAAATCCGAAAACAGTTAAGAGAAAAGGGGGACATGAACTCACAAGTTTGCGTCCTGCTATCTCATATGCTCAAAGGTCCTTCTATGAGTCGTACAACTACCTACACACGTGCCATGTTTTATTAGACGTTTAGGTCGTGTAACGACTATTTGTCTTAGTTGTTCATTAAGACTTGTTTTGGAAATCTTGGTATATTTTGAGTTACATCATTGATGCATGTTATAATATTCCAAAGTAAATAATTATTAGTTAAAATATTAACATTTTAACCTATATTATATTCATCCATTTATTTGGAATATTGTCAAAATAATATATATTTTGCCTTAGTTCATATTGCAATTCTTTTCGTGAATATTTCCCAAGTATGGGTATAATTATCCTTGTGTATTTTGCCAAGTATTTGTGGTGTATTCCGGTGTGTATTCGTACGTACGAGGATACACATTTTCTTGTGTTTACTAAGTATTCTTATACTTAATTTTTGTATTTACATCTTCCGGAATATTATTTTTAACCAATAAAAATCACCAATTTGTATTCTTAAAATATATATATATTTTAAGAAAACTTTTTTAGAAAATTATCTCTAATTCTTCCTTGGCAAAAATAATTATATCTCCATATAAACCTCAAAAATAATATATTTTCAAAATTAACTTAGAAAATACTTATAAATCCATTTTTCCACCCCAAAAATAATATATTCTAGATTTGTTTAAGAAAATATATTTTCTTCAACATAATATATTTTCTAATAATTCGAGAAAATACATATGTCATTTCTTTATTCAGAAATAATGTATTTTCTACCTGACAAAAATATGATATATTTTTGTAACACTTGTAAAAAAATTATAATTTTCGTTTCTTTGATTTCCAAAATACCACTTATCTTATTTGTCAAAATATATATGAACTTAATTCCGGAATATATATATGTAATCCATATTCCTTGTTTGGTTTGTCAACTCTTTGGGTATAAATTATATATTTGTTTTCTTTGAATTTTTGGTAATATTTTGTATTATAATTCTTGGTATTTTGGTAGGTCATATTATTTCAAGTCCTAAAATAATATAACTAATACACATAATATACAAGTAATCACACAAATTGTGACATCTAAATATATATCCCTAAATATATACTTAGTCACTTTTATTTATCAAAAACAACCTCCAATAATTGTAATTTTTGTAACAAAAATTATGGCAAATTTTATATGAAAAACATGGTTAAAATTTACTTATAAACACTTGTTTAAAATTATTTTTCTAAGTGTTTAAATTCTAGAAATTTTTTTCCATAGTTTCCCTTTAAAAATGGAGGTTTCCATGCTTTCAAAATATATCATTTTCTTTTAAAATCATCATCAATCAACAACAAGTTATTCAACACTTACCATGAGCCAAAAATTATGAAATTACACTACATCATGAACTTGAAATTTTTGTAAAAACTTGTAGTAACTTACCATGTTAATTAGTAGACTTAGTTACCCTTAAAAGTGTGGTCATTTGTTCATAAACATCATTCTTGAGAAATTTAGTATTTCACAACTTATAACATGATTTTTCAAAAACATTTCTTCGTGAATTTTTCTTGTTAACAATGTGTTTCTAGCTTTCGTTTATTACTAAAAATGTGGTTAGTTTCTCTAAAAATCATGTTTATGTAAATCTTGTAAATAATCTTGGTTTCTTGAGAAAACTGTCTTTGAAATCATCCATTTATAAGCCTTATATCATTTATCCATCATCATCTTACATAAAAACAACTTCATTTTTCAAGTTCATGTTTACATAAAGGATGATCACTTTGATTTTTCACAAGATCATCCTCTCACTTGCTAGATCATGTGTTTAATCACAATCTAGCAAGTTTCCTTATGATGATTAACATCATATTCACAAGAAATCACAATCAAGATTCACACATACACTAAAACAACAATGATTCTTATGTTATTTAGCTTTATGTTAAAAACTATCTTCTTGTTTCTTCATGATCTTCATGTTTAACCTTTTACATATTCTTTTATCCATCAAAATAAGAAGTAAAAACATGGTTAAAGGAGCTTACTACTAGCACTATGGCTAGGGAAGAACAAGTTGGAAGATGATGAAGATTTGAAGTGGTTAATAGCTCCTAGAGATGGTCCTTCAAGTTCCAATGCTTGCAACCTTCTTAGATAGGCTTGAGACACCTTAGGATCACCTTTGATTGCTTGAGAATGGACTTGAAATGAAGATGTATAGAGAAGAAAGTGTGGCCGTGAGTTGAGAGGGGGGAAGAAGAAGAGTTTTGTTGGTTGAAAGTGTTAGAATGAATATGAGTGAAGGACTTGTGGTTTAATATAACAATCTTCCAACATCAATTTACATAATGGTTATTATGTTTCTTATTATCTAAGCATATCTTATAAAATATTAGAAGAAAATCAAGTGTGGGCCCCATGGTGTAACCGACCTTAGATGGGGGGGGGGGGGTCTTAGTTGCATCTCAACTACTAGTTACATATTCTAGTTAGATGTTAAGTGTTATGTTTAGGGATTTAGGTGTTTAAGTGTTTTAGTATGTGATATGATGTTCGGTGACCATAACTAGCTTCGTAACACTAAAACAATGCTTCTAGTGAAATTTAGATGTTTCGGGTAGTGTCCGGTTGTTCGATTGGTTACCGGTTCGTTAAAGTGCTAAATAGCGCAGTTTAGTGTGCTTTATGTTATCTTTTATGGCAGTTTTGATTCCCGATACTTAGGAATGTATTCTGGACCATTAAACCACAATTCTGCATTATATTTTGTTGTTAAAAAGCTGAAAATTGCTGAATTTTGGTGTTTTCTGCAGAATTCTGCAGTTTTAGTGTGTTTCTGGCACTTTAAGGCACCTAAATCATCACTAGGAAGGCAGTTTTATGATCCCTACTTTCCTACACACTATTCTAGCGTGACTCTTGGTTTCGGGGCTCATTCTGTGTCTTAACATCAAGTATGTCTGAGTACTGAACTCACGTCAGTACTTATAATTTGTCTGATGGCTGTGCTAACTTTGTTGTGCACTAATTGTACCATACTGTGTTGCATGTAATAATGATAAAAATCTTGCAACATGAAATGCCATTGTATGTTTATGATAGTAATCAGAAAATCACTCGTCTTGTTAATTCAATCATGCACAGTCATTAAGGCACAGATTAATGTTCATTATTGTACGGAATACATGGAAAATTACCAGTTGTCACAAGATCTGACTTCCGATCCATTCCTGAACATAATATTTTGACGAAAGTTCACCGTTACCATCCTGTTTCCACCACCAATCTTTTCCTCATTGTTTCTTACAACTTTTACGCTCATTAACAGGATTCGAATTCGAATCATTTGCATTCGAATTCGACTCTCTGACATGATTATTATCAAAATTATGACATGAATCATCATTATCATACTTAGTGAATTCATTCTGAATGTGACTAACTGAAACATCCTTCCCTTTTTCATCCGTAAACCCTAACCCTAGCCCTTTTAAACGGTTACAAACAACCTTACTGTTTATCGATGTAGAAGACGAAGAAGCTTGTAACGCAAGAGCAAAATCAACCTCCGTACTACTCTCCACCGGAGATCCGGTCGCCGGCAAGATGTAGGCGATGATTTGGGGGGGGGGTGATGATTTGGGGAGAGGATGAAAATAATGATGATCTGTAAATGAATATTTATAAGGGTACAAAGGAATTATATATATTTAATTTAGTTTATTAATTATTAATTAATATGTTATATTAAAATCAGATGGACAAAATTGCCCATAAACAAAAAGACAAAACAGGCAGGTTGCAACAGTCAAAAAAGGGCTTTTTGAATTTTGGACTAAAATGACAATAAAAGTGAAACCACAGGAACCCAGATTTAAAAAGTTTGAGATTTGGACTAAAATAGCAAAAGTGCCCAAACCACAGGGACCAAAATGACAGTTTACTCATTATAATAAGATAAATAAATAATAGAGTAAACTGCCATTTTGGTCCCTGTGGTTTGGCCAGTTTTGCCACTTTAGTCCAAATCTCAAACTTATTACATCTGGGTCCCTGTGGTTTGCATTTTTTTTTTTTTGCCATTTTAGTCCAAAATTTAAAAACCCTATTTTTTGACTGTTGCAACCTCCTATTTTGTCTTTTAGTTCAGGGGCATTTTGGTCATTTTGCTTTTCATTTAACATTTTCTTAATTCAAAAATTAATATATATATATATATATATATATATATATATATATATATATATATTTATATACACACATACAGTTCAGTAATGTTCAGCTCTCTCTCTCTCTAATACAATTAGACCCACTGCCTCTCTCTCTCTCTTCTCTGAACTACCACCACACCACACCACCACCCCCACCATCGCATCATCCCCACCACCACCATCCCACTGCCGCCAACACCACCATCCCCGTGAACTCCCTCTCTAAAACCTGCACACACACACTCTCTCTCTCTCTATTTCTCTCTCCAAACACCCATCTCTCTCTCTCCTCTCTGTCGAACACCACCACCACCGTGATGAGAACCGACATCGGAAAACGGCAGCGTTGACGTGGTTATGGGTTCGCCTGCGTTTCGATGCCGGAGAAGAAGAGGGTTCCGGCGACTGTAGAGTGTGTGTTTGGTCTGTTGTTATTTCGATGCCGGAGAAGAAGAGGGTTCTGGTGACGAAACGAGAATTGATGGTGAGAGAGAGAGACGCAAGAGGGAGATGGAAAGAGAATCACCGGCCATGAAGATGAATCCTGACTTAAAACCCCTGATTTCTTCTCATCCGTCTGGCAATCAACATCTGGGTATTGCGGAGGTGGCGGCGGTGGTTCGGCTGAGCCGCCGTTGGTCCCCGCCATGTGGGTTTTTGTTTAATTGCAGATTGATGAAGTGTTTGGTCTGTTGTTATTTCTTATATGTAGATTAAGTGTTTGATGAAATTATTGTATGTTGTGGTGTTTGGCCGGCAGGAATTGATGGTGGTGGTGGGGTGAAGGGTTTCGTGTATTCGAACCGGTGACCTCTTGATTCATGTGGTTTTTGGTGTCTTCGAATCGATATCTTCGACGAGGGCTACTTGTGGTTCTTGATTCAGTTCTTGTTTAAGAACTGATTGTGTTCATCAGGAGTGCTGCTTCTGGTTCTTCTTTGCTCACTGTCATATAACCCTAAGTGAAGGGTATAGACTATAGATAGAGAGAGAGAGAAGAGAGAGAGAGAGAGAGACGGGTTTTTTTGGTGATGATCTGCAAATAGAGAGAGAGAAAAGAGAGAGAGAGACAGGGGTTTTTTTTTGGTTATCTGCAGATAGAGAGGAGAGAAGAGAGACAGGGTTTTTTTTGAAAATGACCAAAATGCCCCTTCAGAAAAGGACAAAATAGCAGGGTTTTTTTTTAGAAATCTG
Source organism: Helianthus tuberosus (assembly GCA_030545235.1). Lineage (NCBI taxonomy): Eukaryota > Viridiplantae > Streptophyta > Magnoliopsida > Asterales > Asteraceae > Helianthus > Helianthus tuberosus. Next base: position 4,924 of record JARYGA010057195.1, on the reverse strand, counting down.
ATCTGATTTGAGTTTTGGACCAAAATGGCAACGAAATGCAAACCACAGGGACCCAGATGTAATAAGTTTGAGATTTGGACTAAAGTGGCAAAACTGGCCAAACCACAGGGACCAAAATGGCAGTTTACTCTAAATAATAAATAAAATAGCAAAAGAATTAAAATTATTAAAAAAAATAAAAGAACAAATACTTGTTAATAACGAAAAAAATACCTTTATTAAACTTCAAGGACCATGTGGTAACTCTATTAAAGTTCGGGGGTCGAAACATAAATTGTTTTTAGAAAAAGATTATTACTAAACTTTCGTATGATAAATCTATTAAAATTCAGGAGTATAAACGTAAATCGTTTATATATAAAAAAGAATTATTAGAGTTCAGATGTCGTATGATAATTCTATTAAAGTTTCGGGTTCAAAAATATAAAGTAACTTAACAGAAAAAAGTAATACTGTAACATATACCGATAAGAAATTGGCACCGTTCACAACTTGTGCAATTCAAATTGTTATTGTATAGAACTAGGATTTAACCCCTCGCTTCGCGCGACGGGAAATAGAGTAATAGTTTCATATTTGTTGTTTAGTGTTTGGCCTATAAAGTTGCAACATGGTTGACATAAACATGGTTTACTGATCACTTTTATTTACCAACATATGGATTATACATACATAACAAAATGATTTCGCTACATGCATTGGGTCATGATTATTAGATGCTTCGTTTCATGTTCAAAAGTTTTGGTTGCACGCTTCCTTTCATGTTCAAAAAGTTGGGGTTGCATCCGTGTCATCTGGCAAGGTTAGTAGCAAAAGATTTTGGTTTCAGCATCCAGTCCTTGGTGCGGATTCGCTTGTCTTTGTTGACTTCTGCTTTGTAAGGCATTGTTGTTAGTATAGTTGTGTACTGGATATATCATGCTTTTTAAGTTTTGGATGATTATCTGGGTTGTTAAATTGAAGTTGGCGTTTCGTTGTTGCTAAAGTTGTCGGTGCGGTTTGGGATGCGGTTGTTTGCGGGGCTTTTGTGATGGATAATTAGAGATTCTATATCATACTTGGAGGTTCATCTTTGCTTCAAAATATGCCTTGCCTCGGTCATGATCACAACCCTTGATTACATTACCCTGTAACATGTATGATTTAGGGATTTGTATTTAGTTAAAAGCAAGTGTTTTTTTTAAGGCAAGTATAACCTCTTTATCCATGAACAGGTAACAACATTATACTATACTATACTATAACTTAAAAGTCAAAGTCGGTGGAAACCCACCGGCTTTGCCTCCCCCTCCCCCCATACTTTTACGATGTTGTAATTTTAGCCCATTGACTTTAGTACCTTTAAAGTTTCATAAAATGACAAATTTAGTCCCTAAACTACTACTCCATTTTACAAATAGTTTGTTTTTCACACCCCAACTTTGTCGTAGTTTCCTTTTCAGCCCCAACTTTGTTATAGTTTCCTTCTTACCCCCAAAACTTTATCAAATTTTATCTTTACCGTTTCTTAGCCCTTAAGTTTAGAAAATGCAATTTTTAACCACTTAACTTTTTATGAACTTTGTAAATGCCACTTTGACCCCCTCGAGAGTTTTTAGTAAGGCTGGCAAATCATGTCTTAACAGGTTTAACAGGTTTCTGACGGCGCGCACAACATAAGTTTCAAACATGATTACGACTCGTTTAACTACTTTCTACCTTACGTTTATAAAACAGTTTTATGTTTTATGTACAAAGATGAATAAATGATAGATCCTAACATTGTAATTTTAATTATTTTAAAAATTAAAAAAGTCAAAGGGTGTATTTTTCAGTCAAACAGATCTAATCATGTCTTAACATGTACCCAATTGCCAGCCCTACTTTTTAGCTTGACGGTATACATTCGAGTTAGTCAGGTCGCGTATAATACGTTATGATTGTACGATATAAATTCGATTTACGTTACGTTTTGATCCAATAGCAATGCAACTATAGGATACATTGAGTTCAATCGGATACGTCAAAACGTGCGTTTTTATATGGTTAACACATCACATAACGCTTGGACTAATCCGTTCGATACTTGCGAAGTACCCGCACCGCAACGCGCGAGTGTCTTATTACTAGTTTATCCTCAAGGAGAAAGAACTGCCATTTCCGTATTAAACACACCTCTATTGGATGAGCACTATCTTCATGTCTGATCAAAGTTATGCCTAAAGGGTATTTTAATTTTTTTTGGAACGGCTATTTAATTCAACAACGGCAACTAACAAGACGCTAGACCCGAACAAACATAAACAAAGGAAACACCGCTACAAAATGAACTTACACCAATTTCTCCACGTCAAATTCCTACAGGAGGATCTATTCTTTATCCATATGTAGCCGAGCGATTTCGTGTCTTCAATGATCTTGGCAATGTTAGTTTCCTTGATAGTAAAAATGAGCTCGTTTCTAGCTATCCACATACACCAACAAGCCGTCAAAATAATACCATGCACAACTCTTCTTTTGGTTCGGTCCGGCTCTAAACTTTTGTGATAACAAAGGATGTCTCGAACCGAAAAGGCGAGTATAGGAGGGACATCACACCATGATCTAATCGCCTGCCAAACAATAGAAGAGACGTAACAAGCTGAAAATAAGCGGTCGCTGGTTTCCTCGTACTCACCACACCGTATACATAAAGTCGACTCCACATTAATATTTCTTCTAGAGAATGCCCATCGAGTTGGCAATCGATTCATCTCTGCCTTCACGCCAAAATGTTAAGACTTTTTTCGAGATCCAATTTTTACAATCTAATACAAAAGGAGTGACCTATTGTGTATCGGTCAAAGCTTTCTTCATCGACACGACTGAAAAATGGTGTATTTGCTTAATTGATAACGTAGGCATGTTCTTAACACACAAACTCAAACAAAGCCCATTGACCAATTCAAACAAATACAGAATGGTGCAACGTCTTTGAAGAAAATAAACCCAGCAGATACCTTAAAGCAAACGTATATAGCATTTAGGTTGTTGAAAATGGCCCAGTAAATAATTACTATTGTTCACGATTTTATTTGTTATGGTATAGAACTAGTAAGTTGTCCCGCGCATTGTCGCGGCGTTAACATGTAAAGCACCTCGAATTTATACCGTCTTGTGAAAACGTATTATATTTGACATGTCTGGTTTCTGAAAAAAAAATTACTTCAGAATGTAGAACTGAAAACGTACATAAAAATAAGCACAAAACAAAATTTACTTCAAAACGTAAATAAGCACGAAACATATTATATTTAACCCGACTCATTTCTGGAAAAAAAAAAATTACGTCAAGACGTAGACCAACCGAGAACGTAGATAATAATAAGCATAAGAACATATTATATTTGACCCAACTCATTGGAAAAATTTACATTAAAACTTGAATCAATTTGAATTTATGCCGATACGTACCTAAAAAAAAACACCTAAAACTCAATTACAAAATTTGTAGTTGTAAATGTTGATCCTAAAAGTTAGGGTAAAAGTATAAAAAAAAATTAAAAAAAAGATGTCAAAACACTATTCACACATGTTGGTTGGTAATTGTAAAAAAGTCAAGACAATATTTAAAAGTATAAAAAAAGTCAAAAAGTCACACTATTCAAAACATACACCAACAAAAAACGTAGATAATAATAAGAATAACAATGTTTGACCCAACTCATTCTCGAAAAAAATTACGTTAAACGTTAATCAACTTTAATTTATGCCGACGTGTACATAAAAGAACATGTAAAACTCGATTACAATTTTTTTAGAAAGTTAATGGGTTGAAATGTCAACCCTAAAAGTTTGGGTAAAAGTATAAAAAAAAAAAAAAAAAAAAAGCCAAAACACCATTGACACAGGTTAGTAATTGTATTACACAGGGAAAATGTCACAGATCGGTAACTAATTTCAAAAGTGTTCTAATTAGGTAACTCTTGTCGTTTTTGACCCAATTAGATAATTTAACATTCAAATCGAGCCATGTCCTTTTTTTTCATGTGTCAAGACAAAAAAATAAAGCATAAAATGTTGTGTCAGATTATTTTAATATCTAAAAATATTTATCAAGGAAAAAAACAATTTATCAACCTAACGATATGCGTCAAATCAAGGATAAAGCAATTTATCAAGGCTCATTCTATACGCACCCCCCCTCCTAATTATACCCCCCTTGTGAGAGGTAAACTGTCGGTCCCACGCAAGCCCCACCTGTAAGTATGTGAGAGGAGGGGGTGAAAAAAGTAAATAGGAGGTGTAGAAAGTAGCACCCAACGATATATGCAAACTAGTTAACTTAAGAATTCAAATATCGACTTTACTAACTTGCCCAGACGTGGCATGGCCGATCAATATTTAGATTGTGCATCAATCATCGTCTCATCCAGTGAATAGAGAAGAGGAGGCAGAGTAATACCTAGCTACCACATTAGGGTCCCGAGGCGCATGCGCATTGATCCAATCCCTACACAATTAAGTAGAAAAGCTGCCACCACCAGGGTCTCGAATCCAAGCCCATTCGTCCGACCCACAAACAAAGCAGTAGAAGAAGAGAGCTCGTAATTCTGCAGCTTCATAGGACAACCTTATTTTGTATACCGGGTTCTAGACTCTATGGAGGAACAGGAATGATCACATTTTCAAATCGAAAAAGAGAAGGCTTTTCAGCTATTTGAACAATGGTTGGATCTGTCTACAAACAAGAAACCTATGAAACGGCATGAGCGACCATCACAATCATTGTGTTGCATTCAAAAGAGAGAATAAGAATATCAAAGCATCCCAATCAAAGTTTTTCGAATATTATTTTTGTGGCATCAGTCAAAATTGTTCCCTTGCTTTTCAAAATAAAACATTTTCCACTGCAACATTAACCTCATTCAACAAAATGCCCAAACTTGCAACCACAGGTTACAGT
>JARYGA010057194.1:0-47455 GCA_030545235.1 Helianthus tuberosus | reverse complement strand
CTCACTCTTGTGATAAGAATCCAAGAATCATTGACATGCAGCCTGGAGTACCATACAATCAGCAGTTTCAGAATTGCTGCAAGGGTGGTATATTAAGTTCAATGGGACAGGATCCTGCAAATTCAATCGCAGCGTTTCAGTTGAGTGTTGGGAACTCGGGGAATACGTATAGTACAGTCAGCCCACCAGGGAATTTCTCCCTGTTGGGCCCGGCTCAAGGCTACACCTGTAGCCTTGTGTCGCTCATGCCATCTTCCGTTGCTTTAACATCTGGTGGACATAGAAAGACCCGAGCTTTGAGTAAGTTTCATGATTTCATCACGTATAATTTTGCCTTGAGGTGGCAAGATAGACGGGTTGAGTAAAAGACCAAAATGTGTTTATTTGATACAAGTCATTGTTTAAAGTGAGTCAAAATGCGGGTTGTCTTTTCATCCGGTTTTTATAAAAATCTATACTATATAATAAAAGAAACCATTTGAGGGACACTTGTCATCGTATTAGGCCATGTATCTTTTAATTTTTTCCCAATCTTTTATGGATAATTATTATTTAATTTAAATTAAATGTATTACATTTACATTTACAATGATATTTAAATTGTGACATATAAGATAATTTCGTAATTATGTAACAACTTCTTTCTCTCTTACACCATATACTTAAATAGCTAAATACAATTTTTATAAATTCTTACGGTTCTCCATATTAGATATATGGAGATATATCTAAACTTCGTTATAATATAAGTACACAAATCAAATTAGATACAATAAGTATCAATTTTATAAGTACATGAATTAAATTAGATATGATATGATATGATAAGTATCAATTTTAATTATTAAATATAAATATTTATTCTATACTTACTAGATAATAAAGTAAATTAAATGAGGGACACTTGTCACATTACCGGATGATTTTCATTGTATTCTCCCGCTTAAATTTTATAGATGATCATTCATAAAAAGATAAGTGATCACAATCTAAATGGATTATACTGACCAAATTATTCATTGATTATTTCCAAACCGACTAGATCAAATTAATTATTTTTTAGTGAAAAGTTATTCATACTAACAATTATATTAAACATGAATAATCATATAAATGTGGTAATATTTACCTTTTTTTATATAAGCATGGTTCCTAACTTAAAAGTTTACTCTATGTTTAGAAATAAAGGTTTAGGATCATATACAAAGTCTCCTAAAAATAAGAAGTCGTACAAATGGTATCAAACGCACTTCGATTGACCTCATTCAAGCGACATTGGAACCGTCTCATCAAAATCTATGATGTGAGATTTTAGGTTTTCACTTTTGGATTTATAGGTTGTAGATTTTAAATTTTTTGTTTATTATCATTATGTCTTTTTTATTATCATTGTGTCTTTTTATATTTGATTCATTGTTTTTTTTTCTTTTGCGACTCATTGTGCCTTTTTTTCTTCGAAATTGTGTTACATTTTTTGGCTTTGTGTTACATTTTCCTCGACATTGTGTCATGTTATGCGATCCATTATGTCTTTGTACACTTCTTACTTTTAAAAGCCTTTGTATAATAACTTAACCCAATAAATAAATTAGACACTCATTAAGTCATTGTTGATATATTTTATATATAAATATAATCTGGTCAAGTTTTTAACAAATCTATATAATAATAGAAATAAAATGGAGACATTTGTCACGTTATGAGGTGATTTCCATTGGGTTGAGATGCTATTGACACCCCGACTTTTTTTTCAATAAATAACGCACACAAGGTAGTAAAAGTGAGTAAAAAGTATAAAAATAGTTGCATGTTTCTTCAATTCAACTTTTCCCATGTTTTGTTGGTGTGAATTTTGATGACTTTGTTTTTTATTTTGTAATATTATGAGGCTTGTCCCATGAAATTCAATGTTATTAGTGACAACCTATGAATTTATCATGTATGTTCCTTCAAAACTATCAAGAGTAGATTGGAAATAATAAGTATTTATAAATAATAAATTATATCGTTTCTTTCATTAATCAACCCGTGTAACACACGGGGCCATAACCTAGTTATATATAAGGGAAAATCATCGGAATAGTCATTTTTATTTTTTACCAATCAAAAGTACAACAAAATAACCTTTTGACTTTTTTTAAATATCATTTGACTTATTAGTTTTCATCAAAAAAAATTCCAACCAACCAGATGTTGCTACCTCGCTTATATAAAAGTTGTTTTTCTATTATGCTATTTATTTATTTTGATATTAGAGATAACTTAAAAAATAATAATAAATCTAACATTTTTATTTTTTAGCTTTTTTATAAATATCGTTTAATCCATTTTTTTAAATCATTACTCTTATATAGACACATGTTATCTTTTTTCCTTTTATCTGTTCCGTCAAAAGACAAATGTCAAGCTCCGTTAAAGCGGTTAATTTAAAAGGTCAATACCACTTTGTCACTTTGAGCGTTTAATGGTAATTCTCGTGATTTTCCCTTTAAATAATGCATGTGTTATTTATAATGACAACAACAATATTTATCATTAAAACAATGATCTAACAAATCCTTGAATAAAATAATTTACTAGGTTGTATGCGTTAATAATAGACTGAGCATCCTGAACTCGTTCGACTCATTCAATCCATTAGTCATAGCCCAAGTCGACACGTTCTCACCACCTCTTGTCTTCTCATCTCTAAGACCGCTTTCTGATTTATGACCATTGATTTGCAGTGACATGGCAATTGGTGTGCACTTACTCGCAGTTGCGGGCCTCCAAAACTCCAACATGCTGCGTCTCCGTGTCATCTTTCTACAACAGTGAGATTACGCCATGTCCTTCATGCGCTTGTGGCTGTATGAACAATGAAGCATGTGTTAAGTAAACCTTTTGCAGCCTGATTTGAAGATTATGCAAATATGATATATTGTCGAAAATCTTGATCATAATTGTTAAAAAAATATTGTAACACAGAACCCAATCAACTATATCACAAATAGAAGGTGATGTTCCCATGAAGCAATGCACTCAACACATGTGCCCAATTCGGGTTCATTGGCATGTCAAAAAGAACTACAACGCGTATTGGCGTGTGAGGATCGCCATCACTAACTTCGGCTACAATGTAAACTACACCAAATGGACACTTGTTGCTCAACATCCAAATCTAAACAATGTTGCCGAAGTTAACAGCTTTATCTACAAGCCTCTTCATGTCTACGGATCCATAAGTAAGTTATTAAAAGAATTGTTTAGATTTCTACAAGGTCTAGAAAAATCATTAGCATTTCTAGGAGGTATTGAACTTGATTTGGTTTCTAAGGAGTCACCCAGTCGAGGAGCAGTCTTAATTGGAGTCCGCTCGTTAAAGGAGCAGACTCGTCTTTTTTAGTTTTGTCGTATCAGCGTAAGTTCGCTTGTCACGTGAACATCTAGTGTCAGATTCTTTTAGAGTCCACTTCGTTGGGTAGTGAACTCCCTAGAAACCATAACAATTACAAAAACCTCCAAGAAACACTTATCAATTTACTAGACACCTAGAACTTAAAAAAAAATCTTTTTAAAAGCTAATGTGAAAACACTTAAAATACCAGTTTTCGTATCCCATTTTTAAACCGAGTTGTGTCAAATGCAGATGACACAGGTATGTTTTATGGTGTAGAGAAGCTCAAGAACGACGTTGTACTAGAAGCTGGTTCAAACGGAAGTGTGTATAGCTCTTGACAAGTAAAGAGATGAAGGGTTTAATTGTATTGAAAATATTGCTCTGTGTGTATTGATTTACATTGAGGAAAAACCACGAACTTATACAAGATTTCAAGAAGAAATAAAAGGAAACACAATAAAGTTTGGGCTGGAAATATGGGTGGTTCTGAGCTGGCGGATCTTTTATTTTGGGAGATGATGTTGCTTAATTTTGACTGATCCCTAAAATTTCTTTCTTCTAACACTCCCCCTCAAGTTGAATAGTGGGATCTCCAAAATTCAACTTGTCCAAACAATTGTTTAAGATTCTACTTCCGACAGCTTTGGTTAAAATGTCTGCCAGTTGGTCTTCAGATCGGACAGATGGAAGTTCAATGATACTAGCTTCAAGTTTTTCTTTGATGAAATGCCTGTCCACCTCTATGTGCTTTGTTCGATCATGTTGTACGGGGTTTTCTGAGATTTGAATTGCAGCTTCATTGTCACACATGATCTTGCTTGTTTCTTTTGGAGGGAACCCAATTTCAGTTAGAAGTTTTCGTATCCATAAGACTTCTGCCAATCCCCTTGCTATCCCTCTGAATTCAGCTTCAGCGCTTGAGAGAGCGACTACCTTTTGTTTTTTACTTCTCCAAGTGACAAGATTACCACCAACCAGAGTGAAGTAACCTGACGTGGATCTCCGGTTTCCTTTATCCCCTGCCCAATCTGCATCAGTGAACACTTGAGTGCTTAAATGGCCATTTGATTTGAAGAGTACTCCATGACCAACAGTCCCTTTGAGATATCTTATGATCCTTAAGGCTGCCTCCATATGAGTAACCTGTGGCTGGTGCATGAATTGGCTTATCACTCCAACTGCATATGCTATATCTGGACGAGTGTGCGAAAGATATATTAGCTTCCCCACTATTCGCTGGTATCTGTTTCTATCAGCCAACTCCGCTCCTTCCTCCATGTAAAGTTTTTGGTTTGTCACCATGGGAGTTTCGGCTGGTTTGCAATCAAGCATCCCAGTTTCTGCCAATAGGTCCAGAATATATTTCTTCTGACAAATGAAGATCCCATGTCTTGACCTTAATACTTCAATTCCAAGGAAGTATTTAAGTCTTCCTAGATCTTTCATTTCAAATTCTGTGAATAAGCCTTCTTTCAATTTTGCCATTTCTTCTTTGTCATTTCCCGTAATAATCATATCATCAACATAGATTATTAAACAAGTTACGAGCTCTCCTCTTCGTTTAAGAAACAAAGTATGGTCCGAGTTACTTTGTCTGAACCCGTATTTCTTCATTGCTATGGTAAATCTCCCAAACCACGCCCGGGGAGATTGTTTTAGTCCATATAATGACTTGTTTAGGCGACAGACTTCACCATTTTTAAAGTTATGTGAGAACCCGGGTGGGGCTTCCATGTAGACTTCTTCTTTTAGTTCCCCATGTAAGAAAGCATTTTTAACGTCAAACTGATGAAGTGGCCATCCTTCATTTGCAGCTATGGAGAAGAGAACCCTGACTGTGTCAAGTTTTGCAACTGGAGAGAATGTTTCAGAATAATCGATCCCATATGTCTGAGTGTAGCCTTTAGCGACTAGCCGGGCCTTGTACCTCTCTATCATACCATCCGGCTTATATTTCACTGTATAGACCCATCGACACCCAACTGGTCTCTTTCCTTGTGGCAGAGTACACTTCTCCCATGTTCCATTTTTTACCAAGGCTTCCATTTCGATCTCCATTGCATCCTTCCAGTTCTTTGATTTCAGGGCTTGTTCTACATTGGAAGGGATATCCTCTGAACATATAGTTGCAGCAAATGCTTTTGCTTCCTGAGATAAGTTTCCTTTAGCTATGTTGGCCATGGGATATCTTGAACTTTTGGACTCCTTTTCTGGGGAATACCTTTTTGGCGGAACTCCCCTGTTTGCTCTTGGTGGTAACACATATCTTTCGGAAACTTCTTCTAGTGGGGGTTCTTCTCTTTCTTGTCCTGTTTCTTCTTGACTAGACTGATTAAGATTATCAGTGGATTCAATGTTTGCAAAAGAATCAGAAGAATCAGGAGAATCAGAAGAATCACTTACCTCAGGTATCAGGTGGGGAGGAGTCACTTCGGCAACACTTACGTTTGGACTAGACTGTATAGGTTTTTCAGGTGACTCGTTGTTGGTACTGTGATTACTACAGTTTCCTTCTGGTGTTATGACATATTTCAACCAACTCAGTGGATCAAATTCTTCCTCCCCCTGACCACTGTGTTGGGAGGAGTAGTAGTATTTGGTTTCGAGAAAGTTACAATTTATGGTGGTGTACATGTGACGTGTTTTAGGGTTATAACATCTATACCCTTTTTGGTTAACTCCATAACCAACAAAGACACATCTTTCGGCACAAGCATCAAGTTTACTTCGATGAGATTTTGGTATGTGGACAAAAGCTGTGCAACCAAAAACTTTGGGTTCAAGTGTAAGGACAGGAGGGAGTTTAGTAAACTCTTCCAAGGTTTTCAAGGGGGTTTTTAGGTTGAGGATTTTGGTGGGAAGACGATTGATAAGGTAGGAAGCTGTAGCTAGAGCTTCTGGCCAAAAAATTTTGGGAACCTGTGATTCAATTAGAAGAGCTCTCGCCATTTCTAATAGAATACGGTTCTTTCGCTCAGCCACGCCATTTTGCTCTGGAGTGTGAGGGCAGGTAGTTTGGTGAACTATCCCTTTTGATTGAAAGAATTGTCTCATTTGTGTGTTAACGAATTCCCCCCCATTGTCAGATCGGAAAATTTGGATGGTTTTTCGAAATTGAGTTTGAACCATAGTGTAAAAAATTGTGAACTTATCAATAACTTCAGATTTATTTTTTAAGAAATAAATCCAAGTCATCCGAGTACAATCATCCACAAATATTACGAAAAAACGGAAGTTCTGCCCTCCAATAGTGGGAGCGGGACCCCAAACATCCGAATGAATCAATGAAAATGGCACATCAACTCTTGTGTTATTTGGTTTAAAAGTTTGTCTGTGGCTTTTGGCCAATACACATGTTTCACAAGAAGATGTACTACTAGAAGGAAAAAGTTTAGGAAACAAAATATGTAAATAACCCGTGGATGGATGTCCCAATCTTCTATGCCATAACCATGCTTCTCGTTCAACTGTTCCATGGGCAAGCATCACAGTACCACTTTTAGTCACCTCATCCACATAATACAGTCCTTGCCTTTCAGTGCCACGCCCAATGATTCCCCCCGTCCTGATATCCTGTAAAATACAAAAGGTAGGATGCATGAGAACTGAGCAATTAAGTTCTTTCGTAACATGACTTATTGAAAGAAGTTTATGTGACAGTGAAGGCACATATAAACAATTAGAGATTCTAAGTGTTGACGAAATCTCAATCGTCCCTCCGGTTTTTACATCCATCTTTCCACCATTTGCCGTTTTAATATTTGATTTTCTGGGTTCGGTTGAGGAGATAAGGTCGGCCAAATCATAAGTCATGGTATCGGTTGCCCCACTATCAAATATCCATGAGTCATCCTCTTTGTTACCACAATTTTGGGCCATGTTTATGGACCCATCATAATTTGGTCGACTAATACACCTTTTAAAACTTTCTATTATAAAGTCTGTGATTTGGAATATTTGAGGGACTGTATTGCAATTATTTGGTAGATAAAGTGGGGTTTTCAAGAGTTTATCTCTTTCAACCCCAATACCTTCACTGAAGAAATCATCTTCTTCTTTGTTCCAGGTTGCCGCCGCTGCTATCCCTCCGAAACCACCACTGTTCTTGCTTCCATTACCAATGTCTTCTCGATTACTAGTGCTGGTGGATTTTCCTTTCTCCTGAACCGCAGTCTTTGTGCCTTTCTTGTGACCATCGGACCACCATTCGGGATAACCGACGAGCCTAAAACATTGTTCCTTTGTGTGTCTCGCCATTCCACAGTGATCACACTTTAGGTGAGTTTTGTCGTCTTTAATTGTTGAACCGGATTTTTTACCGTCATTCCGACGGTACCCCTTCGTTGCAAGACCCACTCCTTCGGTTTCGGAGGCTGCTACCAAACCTGCTCCTATTCCTTGTGTATCATTGAGAGTTGCTCCCAAAATATTTTGGTGAGCAGCCTCTTTGCGAACAATGGCGTACGCGGCTTCCGCCGCTGGAAGTGGGTCAAGCCGGAGTATCTCCCGTTTTATAGGGTCATACTTCCGGTCAAGGGCATTTAAAAATTGGAACAACTTTTGTTCTGACCTGATTGTGGAGTATGCTTGTATATCGGCTGGACACTTCATTGGATTCGGGTCAATCCGGTCAATTTCTCCCCACACTCCTTGAAGTGTAATCCACAGTTCTTCGAGGGAGAGACTGTTTTGCTTGATATCATTGGCTTTTACATGGAGATTGAAAGTCTGAAGTTTGTCACGCCCACTGCTATAAGTAACTACTAAGGCATCCCATAATGACTTTGCTGTGGGAATTTCGGTAAGGTTACCTGCAATGGCTGGTTCGATATTTTGAATCAACCAGGAGAATACGACGAGATCGTCTTGCTCCCATTGATCGTGTGTTTCATGGTTTTGGTCTGGTGGGTTTGAGGTAAGATGCTTCAACAGGTTTTTTGATCTTCCGCCTATGGCAACCCGAATCATCCGGGTCCACAGGGCATAATTTTGACTATTCAGTTTCAGGTTTATTTGTAAATTATCGGAAAGCTTTGGACTTTTTGGTTGAGAATTTTTGAGAAGATTGGCTAGCTGTAAGGTTAAGTCATTACCGGAGTTGCTCGAGTTGTCGTCTCCAGCCATGGCGACTTGCTGGCGACTTTGGTCTGACTAAGGTAGATGATGAGCAGATTATAAAACCCGCTCTGATACCATCTTGACAAGTAAAGAGATGAAGGGTTTAATTGTATTGAAAATATTGCTCTGTGTGTATTGATTTACATTGAGGAAAAACCACGAACTTATACAAGATTTCAAGAAGAAATAAAAGGAAACACAATAAAGTTTGGGCTGGAAATATGGCTGGTTCTGAGCTGGCGGATCTTTTATTTTGGGAGATGATGTTGCTTAATTTTGACTGATCCCTAAAATTTCTTTCTTCTAACAATAGCGAGATGATTCTTAAGAAAGATCGAAACATATTCACATTAAATCATGGTTGGGCGTTCCCTCGAAAAGTTTACTTCAATGGTGATGAGTGCATAATGCCATTGCCTGTTTCTTACCCGTCTCTTCCAAATTCAGTTATTCATGTTTCGAATATAGGGCGACTGGTCATCATTCAAGTTGTAGTTGCAATTCTTTATCAATCTCTTTAAATTAGACCTGATTAGATATATGGTTTAGATATTTATCAGTGTTTTAAATGTATTATTGTTAGCAAGAATCAGAAGTGAGCTACATGTTAGTAAATAAACTTAATTATATTTATATGTTATGTATTATTAAAGTTTAGATTATATGTATATGGGTCAATATTAACGAAGAGGTATGATAGTTGGTTTTACACCGTTTCCCGCTTAAAGTAAACGCCACATAACCGTCTTTCATAACGTATATAAGAAACTTGCCGGCAATCATTGCCGGGTACCAAGATATTCTATAATATCCATTCTGTTTCTTCACATTCTGTTTTGTTTTGTTTTGTGTGTGTGTGTCTATTATCGAACACAGATTCAAAGTTAATATGGAAACCACTTCCAATACTTGTGAATCCAAGTCTGATGTTAATGATCATCAGACGAGTGTCAAGTTTCCGATGTCAACAAGTGGTATCAGAGCCACGGTGGGAAATCGAAGAAAATCGATCGATATTATACGATTCCGGGCACAACCGGATGAAGAACAAAACAGAGGATATGGAGACGGAGACGAATTCAACCCTGATCGCACAACTCCACGATCACGAATGTTTGCAAGAATGAAGCGAGAAACGATGCCATGCAAACATTGTTCCGATTGAATGAATGAAAGACGAAGGAGGATGCGATTGGAACAAGATGTTGTTCCAACAATGAATTACGTCTGCAAGAAGAAGCGTTAAATAGCGAACGGAATAGATAAGGATTCCCATAATTTAAAATACGGACAAGTAAGTGTCCCAGGTTCCAGCCATGTGAGGGTTGAAGACGGCTATGGTATGGGCCGTAGTATTCACGCAGACGGGGAACCATTCAACAGTACCATACGGGGAAAAGATGAAGTACCAAGCATGAATTTCGCAACACGTGCAGATGACGAAGAAGACGTTCGATCGAAGAAGGTAATCAAAGCGAACTTTGCGGGTCTTACAATCGGTGATGACAGGCTGATGTTTAAAGACGGTAGAAGGCTAACCAAACAACAGGCCAAACGAGCAAGGATGAAATTCAAAAAGGCATTTTATTATCAACGAAGACGAGACGAGTCATTACAGATGCTAAGTTTGGGAGATGATGTTAGACGAAGCCGAAGTTATGAGGATCAGCAAGGGTCTGTTGTTGATCAGATGGAAAGGAATTCAAGTGGACAGTGCAGTAATGAACAAGAAGGAGAGCATTTTGCATTCTATGCAAGTAATGACTGGCACGGGCTGAAAAAAAAAACTTCAAAGGAGGAGGAAATTCGATTTTAAACAGGCTGAAAAGGCGGTGATTGAAGCGAGCAAAAGTGTTATGATGCATTCTCGAAAGAACAATTAAGTTTAGGGGAGTGTGTTAGTAAATAAACTTAATTATATTTATATGTTATGTATTATTAAAGTTTAGATTATATGTATATGGGTCAATTTTAACGAAGAGGTATGATGGTTGGTTTTACACCGTTTCCTGCTTAAAGTAACCGCCACATAACCGTCTTTCATAATGTATATAAGAAACTTGCCGGCAATATTTGCCGGGTACCAAGATATTCTATAATATCCATTATGTTTCTTCACATTCTATTTTGTTTTATGTGTGTGTGTGTCTATTATCGAACACAGATTCAAAGTTAATATGGAAACCACTTCCAATACTTGTGAATCCAAGTCTGATGTTAATGATCATCAGACGAGTGTCAAGTTTCCGCTGCCAACACTACATCACTCGTGGTGCTAACATGTTGAAATTGAATTTATTGGGTTAAATTTCATTACTTGTTGCATCTATTCACATAAAGTAAGCCAAACTAATTTGCTATAATTCACCTAGAGTACCACCCATCAAGGGCGGACCTACCCACACCCGTGGGTGGGCGGCCGTGTCGGAAAGTAGAACATAAATAAGTAGAGGGTCTAATATGTAACTTGGTGTTCTATATAAGACACCATTCTTGTAACCCTAAAAGGTTGATTCTGAATACAATTCTCAATACATTTCAAACCCCAATCACTGTGTTTGCTCTCTATACTAGACAACATGGTATCAGAGCAGAGTTTATGATCCTTGAAAACTCTGTTCGCCATCTCAAACCAGCAAAAAAACAAAAACCAGAAAGCGTTCAACAGAAAACCCAATTCTCATCGCGAATCTACTTATTTAATCGAACTTCGAATCTGCTTGTTTCAATCTTCAAACCTCACTTCGAATTTGCTTGCTCTCTATACCTCACTTCGGTTCGAATCTACTTATTTAATCGAACTTCGAATCTGCTTGTTTCAATCTTCAAACCTCACTTCAAATCTACTTGCTCTCTATACCTCACTTCGGTTCGAATCTCCAAACCCTTTGAATCTGATTTCGGCCGCCACCGCTGCAAGCTTCCTTTCACCACAAAACCCTAGCCCCCGCCTGGTACGATCTGGATTGGTACGAACTGGATACCTTCAAGCGAAGTGAACTGACTTCGTGCGAACTGACTGATTTTTCAAACGATTTGACCAAACCGTTGGAATTGAACCTAATCTTTACCACTTCGCACGAACTGAACCCAAACCGTGCGAACTGACTGATTTTTTAAACGATTTGACAAAACCGTGCGAGCTGGACCTAATTTTTACCACTTCGCACGAACTGGACCCAAACCGTGCGAACTGACTGATTTTTTTTCAAACGGTTTGATCAAACCGTGCGAACTGGACGTGTTTCAAGCGAACTGAACACTTTGGACCCTAGTATCACACAACATCAGTTTCCAAACCACTTTAAAATGGAAATCAGTAATGGAAAAAACAGTTCTTGGATATTTGATTCTAGTGCCACTGACACCATGACGTTTGAACCATTAGACATATGTTCAAGGACCCAACCTCAAAAAACTCGGATTCATACAGCAAACAACGGAACGATGCAAGTGAAAGGAAGAGGAGTAATTGAAATTTCACCAACGATGAAATTATCAAATTGTCTTTATGTTCCGTCATTATCACACAAATTGCTCTCAATTAGTCATATTACCAAAGAATTGAATTGCATGGTACTAATGCACCCTACTTTCTGCCTCCTACAAGATATCAGGACGGGTGTGATTATTGGACGTGGTACTGAGCGCCAAGGATTGTACTATGTGGATGAAGTAGCTCAACAGGGTACTGTGATGTTGGCACATGGAACCGAAAACCGGGAAGCCTGGCTATGGCATCGACGTTTGGGACACCCATCCAGTGGTTATTCACATTTTTTGTTTCCAAAACTCTTCCCTTCGAATGGAAAAACAGATTGTGAAACTTGCCTTCTTGCTAAAAGCCATCGACACTCGCTTAAACCTAGCAATACGAAAGTTGCCTCACCTTTTTCTCTAATCCATTATGATGTGTGGGGTCCTGCTCCTGTGATGGGGGGTAGGGTCTTCGGTACTTTATACTATTCATGGATGATTGCACTCGCATGACATGGGTATATTTTTTGAAAAACAAAGCCGAAGTTTACGAAAAATTTATCACGTTTTATGCTATGATTCAAACTCAATTCCAAACTTAAATCCAAATCTTTCGATCTGACAATGGGGGAGAATTTGACAATACATCCATGAAACAGTTCTGTAAAACCAAAGGATTAGTTCATCAAACCTCTTGTGCTCATACCCCTGAACAAAACGGTGTTTCCGAACGGAAAAACCATATTATTCTTGAAATGACTCGAACTCTTTTAATTGAATCCCAGGTACCTAAATCTTTCTGGCCGGAGGCGGTTGTGTCACGACCCCCGGCCCGGTTTTACCCGTTTCAGGAGCAGCGGGACAGAAACCCGTGGTAATTATTATGTTGGCAGCGGAATTTTAACAGGATCTTTTAAAACTTGAAAATGCCCAATTTATTTATTTCACAAATTGGGAATTTCACCCATAATTTACAATAAAGGTGATTTCACCGGAAATCCCTGTTTTTACAAAAACATGTTTCTTGATTTTATTGAGCCACTTCCTCAAGCTTGTAGTGCTACACGGCACTTTTCCCTGGATCACAGCAGATCACCTGAAACATGTTTTAAAAAGGCTTTATCAGCAGTGAAATACTGGCGAGTCACTCAAGTTGAACAAAACGACACATGGTTATAATATACAATATTAAGGGTGATTATATTGTGTCTATCTACCAATTACCCCAAATCGGTATTTGTCACTCGATAGTATATGTGACTATGGTCAGATCACCCATTGGCTAACCCGTTGTCCAATGGTGACGGGCATCAAGTAATGTATACAAAACCTCACATACCGGCAGTAATTGAAGATTACAAAGACTTAATCCCTGTAATTATAACTTTGAAAATAAATAGGGTTTTGGAAATAATTTGGTAAAAAGAAGAATGACTCACATTGCAAGTTTAGACGGGTAGCGTTTAGCCTATTGATTTTTAGCCTAGTTAACCTAATTCAAATAACAATGCACACGAAAAACTAGGTTAGTAACTTAATAAAACTTTTACGACAACTCACGAGATCAAACCCTTCACGACGAATGACAAAGTATAGCCCAAATACGGGCAGCAGTTAAACATCCATCGGACTGGTTTTTATCGATCGGACATTGAATCGTAGCAGTGATCGAGTTATTACCCTGTTATCGCGGCAGAATTTTGTGCTTGTGTGTGTTTTTTGGAGTAAACAGACGATATATCAGCGTACAAATTGAATTTTAACGTCGAACCAACGCCAAAATGCAAGTGCCAAACCCCACATATATATGCTGAAAAATGGTCCCCGTCGCATGGCGCGCCAGGGACACCTGGCTCCCGCGCGTGGCGCGACGGGCCACTTTTAGCATAGGGTATCCTCGTGTCTTGGTAGCTTAGGTGAGTCGACCGTTCGACTAAATTCGCATTTGACAACAAACTGTAAGGATAATACTAATTAGGGAATACCCCCCCCCCCTGAGTTTTAGGGGGCCCTGATCCTGATTCCAACTGTTCTGAAAATTTTAGGGGTCATGCAAGATTACTTGAGGGTCTCAATTAGGGTTTTGTCACACCCCGATTTCCACGTGTCACCGGTGGGGGAGTATCATGACGTGGTTGGCAACGTAATAGTCAAACAACACAATATAATAATGCACAGCGGAAGCAAATTTAAAATATGATACAACCGAATTTATTTATTGTAATCAAAGTCACAATATCCGGATGTTTATCCACAGTAGGATCGAAACAAAATAACATTTAATGGTTCAACAGACTTCAGGCATCTTAAGCTTGCGAGACTTCTAATGATGCTTAGGAGAAATCCCAGCCAATTTCGCTTAGTACCTGCATTTAATCTTTTTGGGAAAATACGTCAGTTTACACTGGTAAATACATTCAACTGACTCATTTTGGAAAATGATTGAAAATTGGTTTGGATGCACATGGCATAAAAATTTTTATAACTTGGGAGAATTATTTAATATTATAATCTTGTGAATGAATTACATGTTACTTATGCGTTCAGTAGCCCGGATCTAGTACGGGTTAAAGATCAATAGACACACCACATAATTGAGTTATACACGACAGGTGTACGCCTACACCCCGTGCTCAGGTCGTGGCCATCTCGTAAGATAATGCCAAGGATATCCGGGACATGGTCATTAACCCCCCAAAGGCTGTAAAGTAAACAAGACTGTTTAAACGAGCCGATCAAATTATTCAACTACCCACTTAATGTGGAGATTTGATGCCCGATCAAGCGGTATGCTATATACCGTAACCCAAGCCCGTATAGGGAAAATAAGTTAAAAGTATTTACCTGATGCAAGTATAAATCACAATAAGCAAAATGCACGTAGCTTTTACTGGTTCTCCTAATCTGGAACGAAGGTTTATAATAACCTATTAGAATTCTAACGGGTCTTTATTTAAGCTTAAGCTTAGACCGGCTAGTTTCAAAGATACGGTTCGTACGCACGATTAAGCGAAGACCGGATAGAATGTGATTTAGACCCGACAAGTTTGAAGACTTGTTTAATATGGGTTTATTATTCACATTCTGGATTTTGAGATAAAACCGATAAGATTTGACCCGTTTCGGCTAAATTATGTAAACTTGTTACATAAACCGAACCGAACGCGAAATAAGCGTAACGGGTATCCGTAAGAGCCATATACAGGTTTCCTAAGCTAATATGCTTCAAATATGTTGTGACATCAGTAGGATGTCTTTCGTAATGCCCCGAACTAATTTAAACACAAACTATGCCTCGTAGGGGTAGTTTGGTCATTTTAAAGGTTGTAAAAGAGTTTAGATGTTTAACTGAGTTACAGGTCTGATGTAAACAGCCAACATACTCAATTTGATGAGTTATAACAGTAGGCTAAAGCATATATGTGAAATTTATCATCTTTAACCAAACTATGCCCCGTAGGGGTATTTTGGTAATTTCACATAAGCCGAAATGCTCAAAAACGAGGTCTGAGTTAATAAGCCTTTGCTTACTGTTAAAATATCATAATTTGCCTCATATATCAGTAGGTATCAACCCGGGTATGTCCAATATGATTTTAAGACATACTATGCGTTAAAAACGCTAATTATGGCGATTAAAGGCCATTTCCGGGTTCGATACTTAAATCTGATATTTTTATATTTCCAAAGGGCTTAAAATAATTTATTTAACATATGAGATCAGTAGAAAAAGGTTTGGAGTCGTTTAGATATGTAAAACTCATTTTATGGCCCGTAAGGGCAAAACCGACAATTACCGGATTAAGCCTACGACTACTAGTTATGCTCAGCCTAAAATTAATTAAAAATCTTTAAAAATCCTAAAATAATATATTACATCAGTGGGTAAAAGATTTGATACTAAAAAGTATGTTTAACTAGGCTATACGCTAATTACGCCATTTTATTAACATAAAGCATTAATTTTGCGATAATGAGCATAACTCTTAATCAACAAGTCAAACTGATGTCAAACTTTGCATACAAGTCTCTATATCAGTAACAAAGGTTTCTACACTTTTACATTTTCACAAATCACGTTTTAAGGTAATAAGGGCATAACGGTCAACATATGAGCAATTAACGGAAATATGCATATTAATTGGATAACTAGTGAACCAAGGTGTATAAACACAGAGGGTTGTTCTAACATGCATCCTATTCCAATTAAAGCTCTGAGGCGTTTCTAAAACATGCCTAAACGGGTCAGAACTGAAAGTCAAAGAGAAAGTCAAACTATGTGACTTTCGGTTCCGAACCGGGTCTAAACAGGAAATAGTCGGGTTGAACATGTTTAGACATGTTCTTACACTAATTACTAAGTTATAACAATTATCAAACAGGTTATATATGTTCTAGATAGCTAATTATGCATAAATGACATTTTAAGCATCCTGTTGACTTTTTAATTAAAAGTTTGACCCGACTTTTGACCTGGTTAGAGTGGTGATCAGGGAAACCCTTTTGAGGTTTTATTACCCACATAAATACCAACTTATAACCACTTTTAATTCGAGATATGACTGAGCCATTATTGACTAATCTCGAAGTCAAACCGTAATTACGACGGTTTGACTTTTAGCTAATTAACCAAGCTAAACTCAACTAAACAAGAACTAGCAGACTTACAAGAGTCCTATGCACGAGATATGATCACTTGAGGTTGCTTGATAGCTCCAGAAATGATCCACAAATGCAGATGAAGTGTGAAGAGTTGTGTTGCAACTAATGGCCTTTTTATAGCAAAATTCTCACCATAAATCCTTGACAACAAGGTCTAGTACCCACCACAAGCTCTCAACATGTGTCCTATATGCTTAGGGGGTGTTTTAGGGGCCAGGAGATGTGAAAAATCGGGTAAAGGTCGCGCACAAAGCTCATGGCAGACATCAGCCATGTATCACGGCACTGGGGGTCGGACGCGGCCCGCCTCGCGATTAACCAGACTTAATGCGGGCTGCCTGGGACTGTGTTTCTGATTTTTATTTTTCATTTGTTTTACCACTTGACCTTTGGCTTAATTGAAAGGGTAATTAAGCTTTTTATTGCATTTTGACCCCTTTATAAATACCCTCAAAGGTCTTAGGACTTATACCCACTTTGCCAAGTCCCTGAACACTTCCGGTTAACCCGTAAAGCCTTAACTTTCAACGTTAACACTTTAACCCCTCGCACACGAATTTGATCATAACTTTCTCATACGATAACGAAACTTTATGAAATTTTAATCGTGCATTTTAGTGAGTATAATTTATATTTACAAAGCTTTGGGTTTGTCAAAAGATCACTCAGAGGTATATCTTTAACATGTTGACACATTTGACCCCTGTAGTTTGTAGTCTCTCACTTTTAGCTTCGTATGATCCATGATTTATTCGTTTGACGTTATGAACATCATGTAGGGTTATTATGAAGTATATTTATTCACTGTTGACACTTAGAATTTGTATAATCACATACTTTCCATGTTTGTCAACTTTAGCCCTTTTATAACATTCTTTCACACGTGCAAACTTTATGACACGTGTCAACACATTATAGGACGTGAATTTTCGAGGTGTTACATCCTCACCCCCTTAAAATAAATCTCGACTCGAGATTTACTGAAATAAGTAAGGGTACTTTTCTTTCATCGTGGCTTCAACCTCCCACGTGAATTCGGGACCTCTACGGGCATCCCATTTGACCTTAACAATAGGTATATGCTTTCTCCGAAGCTTCTTTACCCGTCGATCTTCAATCGACACAGGTTTTTCCACAAAATTTAAGCTCTCATCTATATGCACATCTGTATACGGTATAACCAGTGATTCGTCAGCGAAGCACTTCTTCAGATTGCAAATGTGGAACACATTGTGAATTCCACTGAGCTATTCTGGTAAGTTCAACTTGTAGGCAACTGACCCGATACGTTCGATAACCTTGAAATGTCCTATGTATCTCGGGCTTAGCTTGCCTTTCTTACCAAACCGCATCACTCCCTTCCAGGGTGACACTTTAAGTAGGACTTTGTCACCCACTTCGAAGTGAAAATCCTTACGCTTAGGATCAGCGTAACTCTTCTGCCTATCCCGGGAAGCTTTGAGACGGTCGCGAATCTGGACAATCTTGTCCGTCGTTTCGAACACGATCTCTGGTCCTGATAGCTGGACATCTCCAACTTCCGCCCAACAAATAGGCGATCTACACTTTCTACCGTATAGTGCCTCAAAAGGCGCATCCTTTATGCTGGTATGGTAGCTATTGTTGTAGGAGAATTCGATCAATGGTAGGTTTTTATCCCAGCTACCACCCAAATCGATCGCACATGCACGCAGCATGTCTTCTAACGTTTGAATAGTACGCTCACTCTGACCGTCCGTCTGAGGATGGTAAGCCGTACTAAAGTTCAAACGTGTGCCCAAAGATTGCTGGAAGCTCTTCCAAAAATGGGACGTGTACCTAGTATCTCTATCAGAGATAATAGCCACAGGTATACCGTGCAAGGCTACAATCTTATCAACGTATAACTGGGCTAACATATCGGAGCTATAAGTCTCCTTGATGGGTAAGAAATGAGCTGACTTAGTCAGTCTGTCAACTATAACCCATATTGTATCATTGCCTTTCCTTGTCTTGGGCAACTTGGTGATGAAATCCATCGTCACCATTTCCCACTTCCACGTAGGAAGTTCAGGCTGTTGTAGCAAACCTGACGGTTTCTGATGCTCGGCTTTGACCTGTGCACATGTCAAGCATTTTGCTACATAGGCGGCTACAGACTTTTTCAAGCCTATCCACCAATAATTTACCTTTAAATCCTGATACATCTTATCAGCTCCAGGATGAACGGAGTATTTGGAACTATGGGCTTCCTGGAGGATGACATCACGAAGTCCTCCAAAAATTGGAACCCATATTCGTCAATTTAATTTCAGAAGTCCGTCCTTGCTAAGAGTTAACTGCTCCTCAGTTACTCCTAGCTTTTCATTGGGATAGTTAGCTTCCAACACAGCTTCCTTCTGTGCAGCTAACAACCTTTCCATCAAATTATTCTTTATCTCCATGCGCTTGGCATTAATTCGGATGGGTTTAACCCTTTCCTTCCGACTCAAGGCATCGGCGACTACATTCGCCTTGCCGGGATGGTATTTTATTTCACAATCATAATCATTTAAAGTCTCCATCCAGCGGCGTTGCCTCATGTTTAATTCCTTCTGATTAAACATATGTTGGAGGCTCTTGTGATCAGAATAGATCACACATTTGACACCATAAAGATAGTGCCTCCAAAGCTTCAGTGCGAATACAACGGCACCCAACTCCAAGTCATGGGTGGTGTAATTCTTTTCGTGCACCTTTAACTGTCTTGAAGCATAGGCAATAACCTTGCCTTTCTGCATAAGCAAACACCCCATGCCAGTGTGCGAAGCATCACAATAAACCACAAAGTCTTCAATTCCATCCGGCAGTGTCAGTACTGGGGCGTTGCTCAACTTTTGCTTCAAGATGTCGAAGGATTCTTGCTGCTTAGGGGCCCAAACAAACTTAACCTTCTTCTTAGTTAAGGAGGTTAGGGGCGCAGCAATCCTTGAAAAATATTCGATGAAACGCCTGTAATATCCTGCCAATTCCAGGAAGCTACGAATCTCCGTAGGCGTCTTTGGCTCTTGCCAATTCATAACAGCTTCAACTTTAGCGGAATCCACCTGGATACCACGCTCACTGACCACATGTCCAAGAAATTGGACCTCTCGAAGCCAAAATTCACACTTGGAGAATTTGGCATAGAGTTTCTCCTGATGCAGGAGCTTGAGAATACAACGAAGGTGTTTCTCATGGTCAGCTTGATTCTTTGAATAGATAAGAATGTCGTCGATCAAAACGATGACGAATTTATCTAAGTAAGGCTTGCAGACGCGATTCATGAGATCCATGAACGCGGCTGGTGCATTAGTGAGCCCAAAAGGCATCACTAGGAACTCGTAGTGACCGTAACGAGTCCTAAATGCAGTCTTGTGCACGTCTTCATCTTTGACCTTCAACTGATGGTAGCCTGACCTCAAATCAATCTTCGAGAAGTAACTTGCCCCTTGAAGCTGATCGAACAAATCGTCGATCCTGGGCAGAGGATACCTATTCTTGATCGTGACTTTATTAAGCTCGCGATAGTCGATGCACAGACGCATCGATCCATCCTTCTTCTTGACAAACAAGATTGGCGCTCCCCAAGGAGATGAAATAGGTCTAATGAAACCTTTAGCCAGCAATTCATCTAGCTGCGTTCGCAACTCCTTCATTTCTGTGGGTGCCAATCTGTATGGTGCCCTGGCAACTGGTGCCGCTCCGGGGATGATATCGATCCTGAATTCCACTTGCCTATCTGGTGGCAAACCAGGTAGATCTTCAGGAAACACTTCTGGGTATTCAGAAATGACAAGGATGTCTTCTATCTTCGGTTTAGGCTCATCAATAATCACTTGTGCCATGTAGATGACACACCCCTTCTTCAAACACTTAGAAGCCTTAAGCATAGTCACTTGCTCAGGTAGTCCATACTGGGTATCTCCCCGAATGGTAAGTGAATCACCAGACGGAGTCTTTATTACCACTTGTTTCTGGTTACAGACAATTTGGGCCTGGTTATGAGATAACCAGTCCATACCCAGAACTATGTCAAAACCAGCCAACTTAAAGGGAAGTAGAGATAGAGGAAAAGAATGGTTATTAATGGATATAACACATCCATCTAACATTGTAGAGACGGTTTCTATGGTACCATCTGCTAACTCTACCTCATAGTTTACGCTTAAGGTTTTGACAGGTAAATTCAACAATTTACAAAACTTATGATCTACGAAAGACTTATCTGCGCCTGAATCAAAAAGTACTCTTGCAAAGACATCATTTACAAGGAAAGTACCTGTTATGACATTATCGTCTTGCACAGCCTCTTTCGCGTCCATCCTGAAGACTCTGGCATTAGTCTTCTTAGCCTCCTCAGGCTTCTTGTTGTACTTTGGGCAGTTGGTCTTGATGTGCCCCTTTTCATTGCAACGGTAGCACGTTGCGTCTTTTATCTTCTTGCAATCCAGGGTTTTGTGATCCGTGGACTTGCAAATACCACAAGCAAAGGATTTTGACTGAGTCTGAGAGTTCGACTCCAGTCTGCACTTTCCATAGTGCTGCTTCTTGCAAATTTTACACTTGGGCTTCTCATCAGACTTATGCCCATCCTTCCTCGACTCAGATCCCTTCTTGTTATCACCATTCCCACGGTGTTTCTTGTTCGACCTTCGTGAACCATCATCTTCACGCTTCTTCTTCCCGGCCTCCTTATTCCTCAGCGACCTCTGCCTGACCGCATCCAGAGTGAGGGATAAGGAAAGGTCAGTTACAGACCTGAAGGTAACTGGCCGAGAAGCTTTTACACTGGCCTTGATTTCCGGAGCTAAACCACCAATAAAGCGAGCGATTCTTTTTGGCTCCGGGGTTACCAGGTAAGGAACCAACTGTGACAGCGTATTGAAGCTTGTCAGGTAAGCTTGACAGTCGAGGTTCGTCATCACCAACGATAGAAAGTCAGATTCTATCTTCTCCACCTCATGTTGAGGGCAGAAATTTTCCTTGATTAGGGCAATGAATTGATCCCACGACATATTGTACAATGGGATTTTACCGGTGGCTTGAACTAAAGATCTCCACCATGCTAATGCTTCACCCTTGAAGGACTGTGACGCAAACTTAACTACATCCTTTTCAGCGCACCCGCTGATATCTACCACCGTCTCCATCTCGTCAAGCCATGTCATACAATCGACGGCTCCTTTCTCCCCATTAAAATCTCGGGGCTTGCAAGACACGAAGTACTTGTAGGAGCAACCCTTGTTACGGGACTCTTGATGAAGCACTATCTGTTGAGATGGGACACTTTGATGGTTAGTAGACTGACGGTCATCACCATCTTTCTTAGGTCCATTCTTTTTGGGAGGAGGCTTGCTATGAGCCTCAGAATGTGTCTTGGGCTTTGAATGTGATGCAGAGTGGGTCCTACTTCGAGTACCACTATATTCATCATACTGCCGCTCCAGAGCCTGTGTAACAGCTCCGTTTATGATTGCTTTTAATTCAGCACCCGTTAACGTAATCTGGGCGTTCACATTTTGCTCCACAGGATGGCTATTTATTTCATTAGAGTCAGCCATTTGAATTGAACTATTGCAGAAAACAAGGACAATAATTTTTTTGGGAGTTTATTATGGAATTACCCCTTAGGGTAATTCGTTAACCATGGTAAATAGATACCATATTTGGTTAACTTATTAATCGTATTAATTTAGGATTTCAATTAAAATTCATCCTAATTATAAACAATAACAATATATATTAGCACATATGGCTTAGTCACATGGACAATTTAAATTATAAGCTATGATTTCAGAGAATCAAGGCTTTTAAGGTTTAAATATATTTTATTACCTTTTTCAGACAGTGAGTCAAAGTTACAGCTGTCTTTTGGCTCATGTGGAAATGAGCAAGGCCCGTAGGCATTATATTACCAACGTATGGTAAAATAGGATCATCTTAATTGATGATCTTAACCCATGATTCAGAGATCATATAATTGGGTTGGAATCTTCTAAAGAATCCTTATACATATAAAATGACATGTGATTGTAACGAATCACGTCTGCCAGGAGTGTTAACATGTTTAAAATGTTAACAGGAATTTGAATCTTTTAAACAGGTCTTACCATCTTGGCCCGGTCTTATATTTGACACTAGGCTAGGTTTCACACTTTTAGATTCTTTAATTTATAATTACATAGGCAGATTATTTTTAAAAGGAATGATTTTAATTTATTTATTTCATTTATAAATTATATATGCACAAATGGCAAACATGAAATTTATAAAAAAAAAAAACAAACATTCCATTTATTTATTCAAAACATTACATGTTGCCCTAAACGGGTCTTTTAAATAACAAACTACCCACGTAGGGGTCAAACAAGTACTTACCCTCGCAGGGGCTTAATAACACACATGCCCACGCAGGGGCTAAATATCACACATGTCCACATAGGGACTCACACTAACAATACACCCACGTAGGGGTTAAAACAAATAAGCATGCCCACGCAGGGGCTCAAAGCAAACATACCAAAAACACCCACGCAGGGGCTCAATAGTAAATACAGGAGAAAATAACTGTGGAAGGATTCAACGATCCTTCTTGTTCTTCCCCTTGATCAAGCTAGCCAATCCTTGGAAGAACGTCTGTATTTCCCTACGTTCCTCGTGAGCTTCCCGTTCAACTCGCTCCAACCTATGAAGAATTTCCTCCCTTTCTGGGGGAGAAAACCGTGGTGGCTGCGATTGCGTCCGGATGATGGGTCTAGGAGGTATCGGGTATCCCTGAGTCGGGTAACTCACCCCCCATGGATCCCCAAAGGGTCCTTGGTTGTTGTAGTTCGCTGCTACCATGTACGGATCAGCCTCCCCGTAACCATAGTCGTGATGCGTTGGGGGTTCAAATGGGTTGTATGCCATGCCACCCGTATACGCCGGGATTGGGTTATCAAATCCCATCGGCGGTGGCTGTAGTACAGCAGGGTTGGAGGGTCCACCCATCTGCGGGTCCTCCTGGTGCGGTGGGTAGTGGCTGGCACTTGACTGACGTGGGGAACTGAAATTAAAGCCCCCTGGTCGTACAGACATGCGGGCACCGGTTCTCCTACGCCTCAGCGGTTGAGGAGGTGCCGGCTGAACTGGTGGCGGTGGAGGTGGTGGCGTAACTGCCACAAATCGGTGATCCTCAGATGAATCTTGATGATGCGGCTGCGGCTGTGGCTCCTGCTGTTGTTGCTGTTGCTGCCCATGAGAAGACGAGTGGTGAGAAGGTGTATAGTACCACTCGTGCTAAGTAAACATGGCCTGGAAACTGTCTGGACCACCGTAGGGTGATCCGTGGAAGGACGATCCGTCGGAGATCTCGATCGGATGGTTTGGGGTGCCACTTGCAGGCATGACGGGGTCCGTATCCTCGTCCATGTCATCTGCGTGATCTTCTGAAAAGTGGTCATCTGGACCCAGTGGGTTAAAACCCACGGGTTCTTGGAAGTAGTTGGCTGGGTTAAACTGGCCTCTGAACACTGGAGTTGGGTCCCCATAGGAATGATGGGACAAAGATCTCTACAGCGGTATGTATGAAGGCAGAGGGTTGTTGGGCTCGTCTTCCGAATGTGGTCCGTATGAATTGTGGACCGGAGGTGTAGAGCTGTGCGAAACGGATCGTCTCGCCAGCTCGAACAGGTTTCTCCTGTTCCGACGTGGATCTTCGCTCGCCGTAGCAGGTGGAGCTCGTACATTGGACGGTCCAGCTTCATGGTCATTGGGGGCGGTGACTGGCCCCTTGCCTCGTCCCCGTCTTCGGAAAAATCTTGGAGGCATTTTGATATTCCTGTCAATAAAGCATGAGATAACAATAACAAAAATATAAAATTTAAAGGACAAAACAAAAACCCGAATAAGATGGAATTTGTCCTAGGTTATAAGTCTAGACTCGAAGGTTTAGAAATGTGCAATTGTGTAACTGAGATTAAACACAAAAGGCTAGTGTTTAATTCACTCAGTGTTGGCTCTGATACCAACCTGTCACACCACGATTTCCACGTGTCACCGGTGGGCCCGGTGGGGGAGTATCATGACGTGGTTGGCAACGTAATAGTCAAACAACACAATATAATAATGCACAGCGGAAGCAAATTTAAAATATGATACAACCGAATTTATTTATTGTAATCAAAGTCACAATATCCGGATGTTTATCCACAGTAGGATCGAAACAAAATAACATTTAATGGTTCAACAGACTTCAGGCATCTTAAGCTTGCGAGACTTCTAATGATGCTTAGGAGAAATCCCAGCCAATTTCGCTTAGTACCTGCATTTAATCTTTTTGGGAAAATACGTCAGTTTACACTGGTAAATACATTCAACTGACTCATTTTGGAAAATGATTGAAAATTGGTTTGGATGCACATGGCATAAACATTTTTATAACTTGGGAGAATTATTTAATATTATAATCTTGTGAACGAATTACATGTTACTTATGCATTCAGTAGCCCGGATCTAGTCCGGGTTAAAGATCAATAGACACACCACATAATTGAGTTATACACGACAGGTGTACGCCTACACCCCGTGCTCAGGTCGTGGCCATCTCGTAAGATAATGCCAAGGATATCCGGGACATGGTCATTAACCCCCCAAAGGCTGTAAAGTAAACAAGACTGTTTAAACGAGCCGATCAAATTATTCAACTACCCACTTAATGTGGGGATTTGATGCCCGATCAAGCGGTATGCTATATACCGTAACCGAAGCCCGTATAGGGAAAATAAGTTAAAAGTATTTACCTGATGCAAGTATAAATCACAATAAGCAAAATGCACGTAGCTTTTACTGGTTCTCCTAATCTGGAACGAAGGTTTATAATAACCTATTAGAATTCTAACGGGTCTTTAATTAAGCTTAAGCTTAGACCGGCTAGTTTCAAAGATACGGTTCGTACGCACGATTAAGAGAAGACCGGATAGAATGTGATTTAGACCCGACAAGTTTGAAGACTTGTTTAATATGGGTTTATTATTCACATTCTGGATTTTGAGATAAAACCGATAAGATTTGACCCGTTTCGGCTAAATTATGTAAACTTGTTACATAAACCGAACCGAACGCGAAATAAGCGTAACGGGTATCCGTAAGAGCCATATACAGGTTTCCTAAGCTAATATGCTTCAAATATGTTGTGACATCAGTAGGATGTCTTTCGTTATGCCCCGAACTAATTTAAACACAAACTATGCCCCGTAGGGGTAGTTTGGTCATTTTAAAGGTTGTAAAAGAGTTTAGATGTTTAACTGAGTTACAGGTCTGATGTAAACAGCCAACATACTCAATTTGATGAGTTATAACAGTAGGCTAAAGCATATATGTGAAATTTATCATCTTTAACCAAACTATGCCCCGTAGGGGTATTTTGGTAATTTCACATAAGCCGAAATGCTCAAAAACGAGGTCTGAGTTAATAAGCCTTTGCTTACTGTTAAAATATCATAATTTGCCTCATATATCAGTAGGTATCAACCCGGGTATGTCCAATATGATTTTAAGACATACTATGCGTTAAAAACGCTAATTATGGCGATTAAAGGCCATTTCCGGGTTCGATACTTAAATCTGATATTTTTATATTTCCAAAGGGCTTAAAATAATTTATTTAACATATGAGATCAGTAGAAAAAGGTTTGGAGTCGTTTAGATATGTAAAACTCATTTTATGGCCCGTAAGGGCAAAACCGACAATTACCGGATTAAGCCTACGACTACTAGTTATGCTCAGCCTAAAATTAATTAAAAATCTTTAAAAATCCTAAAATAATATATTACATCAGTGGGTAAAAGATTTGATACTAAAAAGTATGTTTAACTAGGCTATACGCTAATTACGCCATTTTATTAACATAAAGCATTAATTTTGCGATAATGAGCATAACTCTTAATCAACAAGTCAAACTGATGTCAAACTTTGCATACAAGTCTCTATATCAGTAACAAAGGTTTCTACACTTTTACATTTTCACAAATCACGTTTTAAGGTAATAAGGGCATAACGGTCAACATATGAGCAATTAACGGAAATATGCATATTAATTGGATAATGAAGAAACACTAACTAAATGGTCGGAACCGAGATAGTTAGGGGGTTTGAATCCGCATAAAAGGTTAGCTCTCTCTCGGTTGATTCAGTTGCAATGGAATTCCTTCTCCGGTGATTCTGCAAAAAAGAACACCGTTAGCCTCGTCAAGGGGAGAAGAGGGTTCTCTCCTTGACCCGACTCCGGCGTGAGAATAAGTATTGGTATCGGAGAAGATAAGTATTTGAGGAGTGAGAGTAATCTGAGTTTATTCCTGAACAGTTCTCTTATTTATAACCGGGAGTTTGGGAGGGAAAACCTGTTTATTGAAAAGATGACGGAAGATGCTAACGCCGTAGCGGTTATCTTTTCTTCCGTTAAGTTCTTTGATCCTTTGTTAAGTTGTCTCGATCCGATGTGAGTGCACACGGATCGTGGTTTGATCTATGGCTGGGGAGTTGCCAAGTGGAAAGTGATTAAGTGGAGATTACTCTCCAATTGCATGCCTTTGTTGTGATTTCAGAGTTGCTTATGGTGATGACACGTGTCCAGACGGTTATAACCGTCTGGGTGGTGCACGATTGTATTTCCTTCTAGATTATTGTTGTAATCTGGTGTGACACCTTACCGTGTGGACGCAGATGAATAACTCCCAGGTCTGGGCAAAATAATATCCAAGTCTGGATATTTAGGCGGAGGTATCTGAACAAAAGGTTTTGATCCTTTGTTAATTTGGGGAAGGCGCAAGGATTCATGTTATCCTTTCGGCGCGTGATTATAAGTTACTGATTATTTTCTTCCTTTAATAAGACCCATGCGCGGCCGCGCAAGGGTAAAAAGGTTGAAAAAACCAGTTTGTGGTATGGTCTCAAATCCTTTTTATGAGGTTTTTGGGACCTTACCCCATCAAGTCCCCCCAGTCTAGTGTTGCTCTTATGCAAGTAAGTGGAGCACTATACTTATGAGAGAAAGAGTTTTGGCGGGATTTTATGTGGCTTGTATGGGAAGATTTCGTGATATATTTTAAAAAGGTGATTTTGCTTTTTGGAAACTGAATTTTGTAATTATGATCTAACGTCTGATGACGTCATTTTATAATAAAATATTCAGATTTGTGAGAGCTTGATTTCTTACATCGAGATATGTAATGGCGCTTTGTCAGTCTTCATTAATGGGGATATGACCCTAGTTCCTGTAGCGCCGCTTAGATGTGATGTTTTCTGACCATTAACGAGTAAGTTTTGTTTTTTTTTTTCTGGGGTAGTGCTCCTTTATATGTATATGTGATGGGTGCATACTTGCTTTATTTTGGAAAAGATGAAAGGAAAAAGTTCCGTTCGCTCCCGGCGGCTTTCAGACATCTTAGAGGTCCGTGATGCTGTTGAAGCCTTACTCCTTCTTGCTAACTTTTCGCCGTTGATGTTTACCGAGGAAGAAAATGCTGTTGTTGTTGGCCCTTCCCTGATTGCCGGTGCTGGTGATAAAATCTTCCGGCCAGATAGGGTTGTTGATGCTAGTGGTGGTGTGTTGGATGCCGATGGACTGATGGCTCGTTTTCCGACTCTCCGTCCGAGTACATGTGAGTTGGTGTACCACCGTCGTCGGAAAAAACCTTTGGTGAACATGGGTGAAGATGAACCTATGGTTGGTTAGGTTTGGGAGTTGTTTCATCCCTTCTTTTGATTGTATATATAAGTCTGTTAGTATAAACTCATCTTTTGAAGATCACGGGTGTGATCGGTGTTAATGTCTGTTGTTTGATCATCTTGCTATCTTGCAGAAGCAAGGTTTTTTGTCTGAATATTTTAGTTTCTGGAACTAAAATTGTGAAGATCATTGTCATGATCTTGTTCCTGAAGTGTTTTGTTACACTTGGTGATATATCGATAATGTTTTTACTTCATACGTGTTTGAATTACAATATGTTGCATGTTTTTAATTGCTTTTGGATAGGTAAGGCGAATGAGAGATGGTATTGTGCTCATGTTTGAACGTTTGTCTAAAAGGCGTAGCAGCTTGCCTTGTTTTTAGACTGTTCATGAGGTATACAATGTTTGACCATATTGTTTTCGCGCGAACCCAAAAAATTACATGCAATTTGTAATAAACAGTGATATAAGTAGGAATGATGTTTGTATTGATAAGAGCGTAAGGCTTTGTGACACAAGACATAATAAAGAAAGACATTGCCTGTATATTCTTTCCGCTTTTGAAGACTTAGTTCATATGTAACACCTGCGCAACTGTTGTGCGTTCCAGGTGCGGGGGACGAGGGTCCCATCGATCCTTTTTAGGGTGTATGCCCCTTTGCCTAAGACCTCGTTAATGACGTATGGTCCTTCCCATCTTGGCGCTAATTTGCCCGGCTTTTCAGCGTTTGACGCCTCATTGTCGCGCAATACGAAATCGCCGGGGACAAATGTGCAAACGCGGACGCGCGCATTGTAATACTTCTCAAGCTTGGATTTGTACCTTGCTTCTGTTATCGCGGCGTTCTCGCGCCTTTCTTCCAAAAGATCCAAATCCATTCTTCGCTCTTGCTCGTTGTTCTGAGTTTCCATGGCTATCATGCGCGGTGATGGTAAACCTATCTCGGCTGGAATGACGGCCTCAGATCCATAGACTAAACTGAATGGAGTCTCGCCGGTGCTAGTCTTTGGCATTGTTCGATGCGCCCAGAGGATGCTGGGAAGTTCATCAACCCACCCTCTGCGCGCTGTCCCGAGTCGCGCTTTTATGCCGTCAACGATCTGTTTGTTTACACTTTCTACCTGTCCATTCGCTTGGGGATGCGCAACGGAGGCGAAGTTATGCTCGATCTTCATTTCTTTAAACCATTTTTGAAGATCTTCTGCGGCGAAGTTTGTACCATTGTCGGAAATAATGCGCAATGGTAATCCGAATCTGCAAATGATATGTTCCCATATAAATTTGCGGATTACCATTGCTGTTGTTGAGGCCAAAGCTTTAGCCTCCACCCATTTTGTGAAGTAATCCACCGCGACAATGATGAACTTTACCGCACCTGGCGCGTCAGGAAATGGACCGACAAGATCGATGCCCCACTGTTGGAATGGCCAGGCGGAAGTAACAGGAATTAGTGGATTTTTAGGTCGGAGTGTCTTTGGTGCGTGGCGTTGACATGCCTCGCATCTTCTTAACAGGTCGACTGCGTCCATGTGCATTCCTGGCCAGTAGTATCCAGCGCTCATTATTTTTGCCACGACCATGCGCGGTCCCGCGTGTATCCCGCATAATCCTTCGTGGATTTCTCTGACAAGGTACTGGGCGTCTGTTTTATCGACACAGCGTAGTAATGGGCCCATGAATGATTTCCGGTAGAGGACGCCATCGGCCATTTCGTAATTTACTGCCTTGTGTTGTATTTTCCGAGCTTCTGCCTTTCCTTCCGGTAGCTTTCCGTGTTGAAGGTACAAGATAATCGGAGACATCCAAGATGGATCTCCCATTTCTATAACGTTTACTTGCTTGAGATGAATGGAAGGGTTGGATAATACCTCTATGTGTACTTCCTTTGCTAAGTGCTGAAAGCTGGTAGCAGCTAACTTGCTTAGCGCGTCAGCATGTTTGTTCTCGCTTCTGTTTATGTGATTAACTTTGAATGTTTGAAATTGGCTGATTAACATTCGCGCTTGTTCAAGGTACAATGCCATGGCTTCTTTTGCATCGTAATTGCCATTAACTTGCTCGGCTACCAGTTTTGAATCGACGTTAGCTTCAAGATTTCTTGCCCCCATTTTCAATGCTAAACGAAGACCTGCCAAGAAGGCTTCATATTCGGCTTCATTATTCGTACTTTTGAAATCTAATCGTATAGCATACGTGAGCTCGTGGTTGTCTGGGCTGATTAATCGGAGACCTGTTCCTGCTCCATCGTCATTGGAAGCACCATCTGTGTGTAAGGTCCAGACTCTATCGTCGAAAACAGGTGTTAGGTTCTGGATTGCCTCACATTCTTGTATTTTATTGATAGGAACTTCAGTGGCGAAGTCTGCTAACACTTGCCCTTTGATTGCGGGTCTTGGTCTGTAAAAAATGTTGTAACCTCCCAGTTCAATTGCCCATTTGGCCAGTCGTCCCGCTATGTCGGGTTTGGATAAGATCTGGCCTAGGTGGTAATTGGTAAGAACTGTGATGACGTGACCCGAAAAATACCTGCGTAGACGTCGGGATGCATGTACTAGTGCTAGGACTAGCTTTTCTATCATTGAGTACCGAGTTTCTGGGCCGGTAAGCATTTTACTGATGTAATAGATTGGAGTTTGGATGTTCTCGCGTTCCACCATCAATACAGCACCGACCGCTACTTCCGTGGCAGATAGATATAAAATTAGTGGCTCTTTTTCTTTTGGTGCTGTCAATGTTGGCAGCTGAATTAAACATTCTTTCATTTGTTTGAATGCGGTTTCCGCTTCAGATGTCCACTGAAAGTCAGTTCTCTTTGCGCAGTTTCGTAGCGTACTGATGAATGGATAAGACTTTGCTGCGTGATTAGCCAAAAATCTGTTCAAAGCCGCTAAGCGTCCAGCGAGCCTTTGCATTTCTTTAACTGTTGCGGGTGACGGCATTAGCTGAATAGCCTGCACCTTTTCTGGATTTACTTTAAAACCATCTTTTGTGACGATGAATCCCAAAAATTTTCCTTCTTCCATGCCGAAGGAGCATTTAGTTGGGTTGAGTTTTAGGCTCACCCTGCGCAAGGAGTCGAATGTGCGCTGAATATTATCAAGCATTGTGCCTTCCTCATGGCTCATGATGACGAGGTCATCCATGTATACCTCGACAGTCTTGCCAATGTCAACTTTGAAAATTGTGTCCATTAGGCGTTGATAAGTTGCGCCTGCGTTGCGCAGGCCGAACGGCATTTTGGTGTAACAGAAAATGCCTTTATCTGTGCGGAACGCCGTTTTGTCTTCGTCTTCTTCTTTCATCTGGACCTGATGATAACCCTTGTAACAGTCAAGAAAACATTTCCATCTGAATGATGCTAGAGAGTCGACTTTCTTGTCTATCTCTGGAAGCGCGTAACAATCTTTTGGGCAA
This sequence comes from Helianthus tuberosus, assembly GCA_030545235.1. NCBI lineage: Eukaryota > Viridiplantae > Streptophyta > Magnoliopsida > Asterales > Asteraceae > Helianthus > Helianthus tuberosus. The sequence goes on along the minus strand of JARYGA010057194.1, from coordinate 15,694 downwards.
GCTTTATTCAGGTCTTTGAAGTCGACGCACATTCTCCACCCGCCGCTATGTTTTTGTACCATCACTGGGTTGGCTACCCATATATGGTATTTTACTTCGCGCAAGATTCCCGCATTAAGTAACTCTGCTACTTGCTCGTCCATTGCTTTTGCTTTTTCTTCACTGAAACTGCGCCTCCCCTGAGCAACAGGTTCTACTGATGGCTTGATGTTTAGACAATGTTGCGCGATGTCGCGTGGGACTCCAGTCATGTCTGCTGGGCACCAGGCAAATATATCTTTGTTGTTAGACAATAATTCTTTTAGTTGTATGCGTGTTGCTGGTGAAATGGCTGGTCCTAGCAGAATGGTCTGCTCTGGGTACTCGTTGTTTAGAACCCATTTCTCTGGTTCATTTGGTGCCGAAGGTTTGACTACCTTTGCTGGTGGTTCGTCGTCTACGAACATGACTTCTTTGCTTGAATAGAGTATTGCAACTCCAGTTTCTGTCAGAAATCCGCAAGCAGCGTGCGGAATGGAAGTGATCATGCTAAATTCCCTTTGTGACCTTCTCCCGAGCAAGACATCATGACGTGATGTTGCCGGCATGACCATGAAATTGACTGTAACTGTTCGTGAGTGCTCTCCATCGGATAAGGTCACCGGGAAAACAATTTGCCCTAATGGGAATACAGCTTCATTACAGAATCCGGTGAGAGGAAAATCGACCGGCTCTAAACGTGCTTTATCTTCTGGATCGAGTTGTTTAAAGCACTGTTCGTATATGATGTCCATCGAGCTTCCTGGATCTATGAACATATAGTCAGTTCGGTAATGACCGAAAATACCAGTGATAATCACTGGTCGTTCTTCCTGAGGGCCCCCAGGAACAACGGGGAACACCACTTGCTGTTCTCTCCAATGTTGATCATAGTTTCGTTTGTTTGGTCTTCGTGATGGACCTCCCTGAATCATGTGTATTTGTTTTTGATAACTGCTATATTGGCTGGATTGGATGTCCTCCCTACGTGGTGTTGGTGGATCCAATACTGAGGTATTAATTTCTTTTCCAGATCTGATGTTTGACAAATCAGATCTGGCGATTTGAATAACGATTGTGTTTAAAGCAGCTTGGCATCTGCTAAACCAATGTTCTGGAGATTCTTCTAGCTGTAAATTGTTTCCGACGTTTGGTCGAGGACCAAGTTGCCGGTGAGATGACGAATTTTCTGCCATGTGCAAAAACAGAAAACGGAATGAACTGAATCGAACGAGATAGAAACTAGAAAAACTGAGAAAACGGTGGGCGCCAATGAAGAAACACTAACTAAATGGTCGGAACCGAGATAGTTAGGGGGTTTGAATCCGCATAAAAGGTTAGCTCTCTCTCGGTTGATTCAGTTGCAATGGAATTCCTTCTCCGGTGATTATGCAAAAAAGAACACCGTTAGCCTCGTCAAGGGGAGAAGAGGGTTCTCTCCTTGACCCGACTCCGGCGTGAGAATAAGTATTGGTATCGGAGAAGATAAGTATTTGAGGAGTGAGAGTAATCTGAGTTTATACCTGAACAGTTCTCTTATTTATAACCGGGAGTTTGGGAGGGAAAACCTGTTTATTGAAAAGATGACGGAAGATGCTAACGCCGTAGCGGTTATCTTTTCTTCCGTTAAGTTCTTTGATCCTTTGTTAAGTTGTCTCGATCCGATGTGAGTGCACACGGATCGTGGTTTGATCTATGGCTGGGGAGTTGCCACGTGGAAAGTGATTAAGTGGAGATTACTCTCCAATTGCATGCCTTTGTTGTGATTTCAGAGTTGCTTATGGTGATGACACGTGTCCAGACGGTTATAACCGTCTGGGTGGTGCACGATTGTATTTCCTTCTAGATTATTGTTGTAATCTGGTGTGACACCTTACCGTGTGGACGCAGATGAATAACTCCCAGGTCTGGGCAAAATAATATCCAAGTCTGGATATTTAGGCGGAGGTATCTGAACAAAAGGTTTTGATCCTTTGTTAATTTGGGGAAGGCGCAAGGATTCATGTTATCCTTTGGGCGCGTGATTATAAGTTACTGATTGTTTTCTTCCTTTAATAAGACCCATGCGCGGCCGCGCAAGGTTAAAAAGGTTGAAAAAACCAGTTTGTGGTATGGTCTCAAATCCTTTTTATGAGGTTTTTGGGACCTTACCCCATCAGATAACTAGTGAACCAAGGTGTATAAACACAGAGGGTTGTTCTAACATGCATCCTAATCCAATTAAAGCTCTGAGGCATTTCTAAAACATGCCTAAACGGGTCAGAACTGAAAGTCAAAGCGAAAGTCAAACTATGTGACTTTCGGTTCCGAACCGGGTCTAAACAGGAAATAGTCGGGTTGAACATGTTAAGACATGTTCTTACACTAATTACTAAGTTATAACAATTATCAAACAGGTTATATATGTTCTAGATAGCTAATTATGCATAAATGACATTTTAAGCATCCTGTTGACTTTTTAATTAAAAGTTTGACCCGACTTTTAACCTGGTTAGAGTGGTGATCAGGGGAAACCCTTTTGAGGTTTTATTACCCACATAAATACCAACTTATAACCACTTTTAATTCGAGATATGACTGAGCCATTATTGACTAATCTCGAAGTCAAACCGTAATTACGACGGTTTGACTTTTAGCTAATTAACCAAGCTAAACTCAACTAAACAAGAACTAGCAGACTTACAAGAGTCCTATGCACGAGATATGATCACTTGAGGTTGCTTGATAGCTCCAGAAATGATCCACAAATGCAGATGAAGTGTGAAGAGTTGTGTTGCAACTAATGGCCTTTTTATAGCAAAATTCTCACCATAAATCCTTGACAACAAGGTCTAGTACCCACCACAAGCTCTCAACATGTGTCCTATATGCTTAGGGGATGTTTTAGGGGCCAGGAGATGTGAAAAATCGGGTAAAGGTCGCGCACAAAGCTCATGGCAGACATCAGCCATGTTTCACGGCACTGGGGGTCGGACGCGGCCCGCCTCGCGATTAACCAGACTTAATGCGGGCCGCCTGGGACTGTGTTTCTGATTTTTATTTTTCATTTGTTTTACCACTTGACCTTTGGCTTAATTGAAAGGGTAATTAAGCTTTTTATTGCATTTTGACCCCCTTATAAATACCCTCAAGGGTCTTAGGACTTATACCCACTTTGCCAAGTCCCTGAACACTTCCGGTTAACCCGTAAAGCCTTAACTTTCAACGTTAACACTTTAACCCCTCGCACACGAATTTGATCATAACTTTCTCATACGATAACGAAACTTTATGAAATTTTAATCGTGCATTTTAGTGAGCATAATTTATATTTACAAAGCTTTGGGTTTGTCAAAAGATCACTCAGAGGTATATCTTTAACATGTTGACACATTTGACCCCTGTAGTTTGTAGTCTCTCACTTTTAGCTTCGTATGATCCATGATTTATTCGTTTGACATTATGAACATCATGTAGGGTTATTATGAAGTATATTTATTCACTGTTGACACTTAGAATTCGTATAATCACATACTTTCCATGTTTGTCAACTTTAGCCCTTTTATAACATTCTTTCACACGTGCAAACTTTATGACATGTGTCAACACATTATAGGACGTGAATTTTCGAGGTGTTACAGGTTTCCTATTAGACATAATGAAATAAGAAATAGTAATTTTTAATGAGCGTTGTTACATCCTCCCCACCTTAAAAAAAATCTCGTCCTCGAGATTTACTGGAACAAGTAGGGATATTTTCGCTTCATCTTCGATTCCAGCTCCCAAGTGTACTCAGGTCCTCTCTTTGAAACCCACTTGACTTTGACCAGTACTAGTCTTTTGTGTTTGAGAAACTTGACCTTTCTGTCTTCTATCTGCAGTGGCTTCTCAACAAATTTTAATTTTTCATTTACCTCTACATCTTGAAGAGGTACTACCAGGGATTCGTCAGATAGACATTTCTTGAGGTTGGATACATGAAATACGTCATGTACCCCGGCTAGCTTTTCTGGTAATTGTAAGCGATAAGCAATTGGTCCTATTCGCTGGACTACTGGGAATGGTCCTACGTACCTTGGACTTAGCTTTCCTGTCTTACCGAACCGAACTACTCCTTTCTAAGGAGAAACTTTCAAGAGTACCTTGTCTCCAACTTGAAATTCCAGTGGCTTGCGTCGATTGTCTGCATAACTCTTCTGGCGATCTCGAGCCGTTTTCAGTCTTTCCTTGATTTAAGTGATCTTGTCGGTGGTTTCTTGACCGATTTCGGGACCTGATAATTGACTTTTTCCTATTTCTACCCAGCAAACTGGAGTTCTGCACTTTCGCCCATATGGTGCTTCGAATGAGGCAGCTTCAATGCTTGCATGATAACAATTGTTATAGGAGAATTCAATTAAGGGTAGGTGGTCATCCCAGTTTCCACCAACATCTATGCCCTGAGCATGTCTTCCAGAGTTTGAATCGTCCTTTCACTTTGTCCGTCTGTTTGAGGATGGTAAGTTGTACTCAAATTTAATCGCGTCCCCATGGCTTCTTGGAAACTTGTCCAGAAATGCGAAGTGAAACAACTATCTCTATCCGATACAATGGAGAGTGGAACTCCATGTAAGGATACTACTTCATCTACATACAATTTTGCCAACCTTTCCATGCTAAAGGTTTCCTTCATGGGTAGAAAATGAGCTGATTTGGTTAATCGATCCACAATTACCCAAATCGCATCATTACCTTTTCTGGTTTTGGGAAACTTAGTAACGAAGTCCATGGTTATTAGTTCCCATTTCCATACAGGCATTTCTAATTGTTGGAGTAACCCGGAAGGTTTCTGGTGTTCTGCCTTAACTTGTGAACAAGTTAGACACTTAGAAACGTATCTAGCTATGTCCTTTTTCATACCAATCCACCATAAATTATTCCTTAGATCTTGGTACATCTTATTATTTCCAGGGTGCATGGTATACCTAGATTTATTGGCTTCCTCTAAAATCTTATTTCTTAATTCTCCTTGCTTAGGTACCCAAATTCTTTTCTTATGGAATCTCCAAATTCCATCAGCCCCTTGCTCCAAGTCTTTTATTCTTCCTTTCATTCTTTCAGCATCATCCTTGATTGATGTTTCTTGAATGTTTTTCAGTTGTTCCATTAAATCTAACTGTAGATTTAATCTAAGAGCACGAACTCGGTTTTGCTTTTCATGATACTTACGACTTAAGGCATCTGCAACTACATTTGCATTTCCTTCGTGATACTGAATATCACAGTCGTAGTCACTTAGAATTTCCATCCATCTTCTTTGCCTTATGTTCAATTCTTTTTGCCCAAATATATATCTTAAGCTCTTATGATCTGTATAGACTGTAAATTTACTTCCATACAGATAATGTCTCCAAATCTTAAGGGAAAAAATTATCGACCCTAATTCTAAGTCATGTGTCGTATAATTTTCCTCGTGCTTTTTCAATTGCCTTGAGGCATACGCAATTACCTTTTTGCGTTGCATTAGTACACATCCTAATCCTAGCTTAGAAGCGTCACAGTAAACTTCAAAATCTTCTGTCCCTTCTGGTAAGGCAAGAATTGGGGTGTTGGTTAACCTTTGCTTTAAAATCTTAAAAGCCTCTTCTTGCTTAGGTCCCCATTCAAACTTAACTGTTTTACAGGTTAGCTTAGTTAATGGCACAGCTATCTTAGAGAAATCCTTAATAAAGCGCCTATAGTATCCAGCTAATCCTAGAAAACTTCTAACTTCCGTAACTGATTGCGGGACTATCCATTTGGTGATTGCTTATATCTTAGCAGGATCTACGTGAATACCTTCGTGATTCACCATGTGCACTAAAAATTGCACCTCTTGTAGCCAAAATTCACACTTCGAGAATTTGGCGTAAAGCTTTTCCTTTCTTAACAAAGTTAAGAGTGCATGTAGATGCTCACAATGCTCTTCCTGGTTTTTGGAATAAATAAGTATATCGTCGATGAATACAATTACGAATTTATCCAAATATGGTTTACAGATCCTATTCATCATGTCCATAAATGCTGCAGGAGCATTTGTTAACCCAAAGGGCATGACTGTAAACTTATAATGACCATACCTAGTTCTGAAAGCAGTTTTAGGTATGTCTTCTTCTTGTACTTTCAACTGATGATATCCGGAGCGTAAATCTATCTTACAAAAATATCTAGCTCCTTGCAGTTGATCGAAAAGATCATCGATCCTAGGTAATGGGTATGGATTCTTAATTGTAACTTTGTTCAGTTCCCTATAATCGATACACATCCGCATCGAACCATCTTTCTTTTTCACAAACAACACGGGCGCTCCCTAAGGGGATGAACTAGGTTGTATGAATCCTTTACTTAGCAACTTATCTAATTGCTTTTTCAATTCTAGCATTTCGGTGGGTGCTAACCAATAAGGTGCCTTGGCTATTGGTGTAGTTCCTGGAATTAGATGAATTCTAAATTCTACCCCCCTATCTGGTGGTAATCCTGGTAATTCTTCTGGGAATACATCCGAGTATTCTGATACTACCGGAATTCCTTACCCTTAGTGCTAATGATTACTAAAATCATATACACTATTCCTTGCTTCCGTTCATAACCAGCAACTTTCATTACTGAAATGAACTTCATTGGTTTATGCGGCTTATCCCCTGTAATCATAATTACTTCTCCTGTATGTGCACGGATTTCTATGGAATTCTTATCACAAAGGATTCGAGCATGGTTGGCTACTAACCAATCCATTCCTAATACGACATCGAATCCAGCTAAATTCATGGGTAATAGGTTTGCAGAAAATTTATGACCTGAAAGTTCTTTATTTTCTTTTTGCAAAACCGTATTTATGTTAACAGAATTCCCATCTGTCGTTTCTACTGTATAAATTTGCGTAAGTTTGGTTAAGGGTAGCTTAAGAGCTTGGCAGAATGAAGTATTTATAAAACTTTGGTTTGCACCAGAGTCGAATAACACTTTCGCATAAACGTTGTGAACTAAAAACGTACCAGCTATTACGTCAGGTATCAGTTCGGCTTCCTGCGTGGTTAATTGGAAGGCTCTTGCTTTCTTCTTGTTAATCCGTTCAGCAGGTTTGGCCTTGTTATCTGCTGGTTTGACCAATTTAGGGCATTCTGGTCTAAAATGCCCAGCTTCTCCACAGTTGTAGCAGATCTTTGTTTTCCTTCTGCAATCTTCTTCACGATGTCCTATAGCTTTGCAGAAGTTGCAGGTTTCATTACATTTTCCAAAATGTTTCTTTTTACAGTTCCTGCAGAACGGCGGAGTGGAAGATGATCCAGTTCCCTTTCTCTTGAAATTGCTATTATTACCCACACGAAAACCTTGGGTAATTTTCTGAGCCAATTCCTTCTTCCTATTTTCTTCTCGCGTACGCACCAGTTCGTCAGTCAAAGTGTTGGCTAATTCCACCGCATCATCGATCGTGCGGGGTGTCACAGCTTTGACAATATCACGGATCTCGCTAATTAAACCCCAAATATATCGAGAAATAAGTACCGGTTCTGGCGAAGCTAGAGTAGGCACAATTCGAGCATATTCGAAAAACTTCGAAGTATACCCTCGGCAGTCAATATCCACCATTCGGTGGCTCAGGAATTTATTCGCCATTTGTTCTTTTTCATATTCGTGGAAGAATTTCCTTTCCACCAGACGCTTAAATTCTTCCCAACTCATGGCATAAGCCATGTCACTTCCCTTAGCTTGTAATACCGTATTCCACCATTCTAATGCTTCCTCCTTGAAAAGGTGAGAAGCATACATGACTTTATCCTACTCGGCACATTTACTTATTTTAATTACTGCCTCAGTTTTCTCCAACCAACGCAGTGCAGCAGTCGCCCCTTCATTGCCTGCAAATTCAACAGGTTTACAGGCAAGAAATTCCTTGTAAGTGCAACCAGGCGTTGCAGCTTTCATTCTCTTAAGAATTGGGGCTTGCATTACATCATTATCATTATTATTAATGTTGCCGCCTCCATTTACGCTATTACTGAAGTTGTCTTCATGTGTACGTTTGCTAGGAAAAATTGGTTGAGGCTCAACTGGATTTCGGGCTGCAGCAATGATTGCTGGAATAGCATTTTCTATTCCCTGGGCAACGATGTTTTCTATATCTTGCCTATTAAGAAAATGATCTTCATGGTTTTATTCGGATTGGTTTACTTCGCTAACTGGCTCATTGAAGGCGTGTTCCATCTGGTAATTAATATATGTAAGTTATTACCATAAAAACAATTACACAATAAAATAATTGCACGTAATCATGTCAACACATATAGCCAAAATTGTCGACTTTGCGACTTCATCTTTTTATATATTAATATGCGTCCGTACACACTAGTTATCTTACAAGAGTTTTATTTTTAAGTTTTTTTACAGGATTATATTTTTATTAATATTATTATTATTTTGTTATTATACAACCACAACCACACAGTCACACCATCCCCGTCAGCTGGTATCTCAGAAACGACGTTCCCTCTCGTCGTACTTCCATGATATCCTCTCCCCCACATCTCGGATTCTATTTCCTGCGTCCACCAGCTCCTCGCCATAGTGGTGAAGTTCAGCCAAGTTCTCGGTGCTCATTGGTGGGTGTAGTGGAGGCTCAGGGTCAAATTGGGGGAAAAGGTATTAGGGTTATTTAAAAGATTCTGAAATTGCCAGTCAGTTGTCCACCATTCTTCTAGCTCTTCTGGTAGAGGTCGGGGGTGGATAATAGGATCTGGGATAGTAGGTTCCAGATTAACTGGAAGTTGTGCTTCCGCTGGGTAATTGAAGAGGTTTTCATCGGCAGGTCCGATGAGGTCACTAAGTGCCAGTTTACGATCCAACTCCTCCCATGATGGCATTTCCTGGTCTTTCCTGGAACTTTCTTCGATCTCTATTCCTTTGCCTTTATCCTTCAGATCCTCAGTCTTTATAACTTTTCATGTCGCTGGTTTCTTCCTAGGCACACGCCTCCAGCCTACGAGTCTTCTTCTCTTTTTCGGTTTTGGTTTCTCCTGAGGTTGGGCTTGGAATACCATTGGTTCCTCAGTGTCGGCCCAATAACCGAAAAAGCCCTTGGAAACTTCCATGTAAGCAGAATGGATAGTGATATTCTGAAGAGCTTCAGACAACTCATTCATGTTGTTAGCATATGTGAAGAAACACACAAAAATTCTATGTTTAAAATTTTGTAAATTGAATTTTCACATAATCATAGAATGGCAATCAGAAAAATTAAGTATTTCTAAATACTTAATTGGCTTAAATCAGTGGCTCTGATACCACCTTTTTCTGTCACGACCCCCGGCCCGGTTTTACCCGTTTCAGGAGCCGCGAGACAGAAACCCGTGGTAATTATTATGTTGGCAGCTGAATTTTAACAGGATCTTTTAAAACTTGAAAATGCCCAATTTATTTATTTCACAAATTGGGAATTTCACCCATAATTTACAATAAAGGTGATTTCACCGGAAATCCCGGTTTTTACAAAAACATGTTTCTTGATTTTATTGAGCCACTTCCTCAAGCTTGTAGTGCTACACGACACTTTTCCCTGGATCACAGCAGATCACCTGAAACATGTTTTAAAAAGGTTTTATCAGCAGTGAAATACTGGCGAGTCACTCAAGTTGAACAAAACGACACGTGGTTATAATATACAGTATTAAGGGTGATTATATTGTTTCTATCTACCAATTACCCCAAATAGGTATTTGTCACTCGACAGTATCTGTGACTATGGTCAGATCACCCATTGGCTAACCCGTTGTCCAATGGTGACGGGTATCAAGTAATGTATACAAAACCCCACATACCGACAGTAATTGAAGATTACAAAGGCTTAATCCCTGTAATTATAACTTTGAAAATAAATAGGGTTTTGGAAATAATTTGGTAAAAATAAGAATGACTCACATTGCAAGTTTAGACGGGCAGCGTTTAGCCTATTGATTTTTAGCCTGGTTAACATAATTCAAATAACAATACACACGAAAAACTAGGTTAGTAACTTAATACAACTTTTACGACAACTCACGAGATCAAAACCTTCACGCCGAATGACAAAGTATAGCCCAAATACGGGCAACACTTAAACATCCATCGGACTGGTTTTTATCGATCGGACATTGAATCGTAGCAGTGATCGAGTTATTACCCTGTTATCGCGGCAGAATTTCATGCTTGTGTGTGTTTTTGGAGTAAACAGACGATATCTCAGCGTACAAATTGAATTTTAACGTCAAACCAACGCCAAAATACAAGTGCCAAACCCCACATATATATGCTGAAAAATGGTCCCCGTCGCGTGGCGCGCCAGGGACACCTGGCTCCCGCGCGTGGCGCTACGGGCCACTTTTAGCATAGGGTAGCCTCGTGTCTTGGTAGCTTAGGTGAGTCGACCGTTTGACTAAATTCGCATTTGACAACAAACTGTAAGGATAATACTAATTAGGGAATACCCCCCCCCCCCCCTTTAGTTTTAGGGGGCCCTGATCCTGATTCCAACTGTTCTAAAAATTTTAGGGGTCATGCAAGATTACTTGGGGGTCTCAATTAGGGTTTCCTATTAGACATAATGAAATAAGAAATAGTAATTTTTAATGAGAGTTGTTACATGTTGCAACCTCTGTGTATCTTCTAAATCGGCTCCCCACAAAAGCTCTTAAATTTACGACTCCCTTAGATTGTCTATCTAAATTAGCCAGTAATCCCCATCCTCTTACACTTGAACCTCGAATCTTCAGGTGCACAGCATTTGTTCATATACCTAAAACCAACCGAAACAAGCTTGGCCCATGTGCTGAGAAATGTGTTTTTGTCGGCTATGGAATTGATCAAATCGGTTACCGATGTTATAATCCAACAACCCGTCAAATGTTCACCAAAATGAATGTTGACTTTCTTGAAACAAAATACTTTTATAACACCCAACTCAGTGGTCAGGGGGAGAATGACAGTATAGACACTCTGAGTTGGTTGACCCAATTTCCCTCATCTGAAGAAGTAACAACAGAAAACCATCACATTACTTCGAGTCCTTCAAACACAGCCATACAATCTGAGGAACACAGTACCACTAAAGAAAGTCCATCCAACGTGATACCAGAGGTAAGAAATACTGAACATGTTGATCCAACAGGGGAACACATAGAACCGACAACAACAGAGCATACAGAACATGTTGATCCAGATGTTGAACAAGTTGATCCAGATGTTGAACAGGTTGAACCAGTTGCAGCAGAGACAACCGGAAGGTATTCCCTCCCTCCGAGAGAAAATAGAGGAGTTCCCCCTAAAAGATACTCTCCATAAAAGGTGGCTCCAAGGTCTAGGTATCCTGTGGCAAACATTGTCACTGGAAACCTGTCTAAGGAAGCTAAAGTTTTTGCAGCTGCCTTGTGCTCTGAACAAATGCTATCTATAACACAAGAAGCCTTGAAATCTGAAGAATGGAAAAAGGCCATGGAGACCGAAATGGAAGCTCTCAAGAAGAATAACACATGGGAGAAATGTGTCCTTCCTCCAGGAAAGAAACCGGTGGGATGTCAGTGGGTGTTTTCAGTCAAACACAAACCTGATGGAACGATTGAAAGATACAAAGCTCGGCTGGTTGCAAAAGGTTACACTCAGACCTATGGAATCGACTACTCTGAAACCTTCTCCCCAGTAGCCAAAATCGATACAATCAGAGTCCTGTTTTCTATAGCTGCCAATAAATGTTGGCCTCTTCATCAATTTAATGTAAAAAATGCCTTTCTTCACGGGGAACTGAACGAGGAGGTCTATATGGATGCTCCACCAGGATTTAATGAGAATTTCAAGGCTGGAGAAACATGTCGGTTGAAGAAATCTTTGTATGGGCTTAAGCAGTCTCCTAGAGCTTGGTTTGGGAGGTTTAACCTTGTGATGAAGAAATATGGCTTCAAACAAAGCAACTCAGATCATACCCTATTTTTGAAACGTAGGGGCAGTCTTGTGACCTGCTTAATTATCTATGTTGATGACATGATTCTTACGGGAAACGATGAAGAGGAAATGTCAATGTTAAGAGATAAACTCTTTTCAGAATTCGAGATGAAGGATCTGGGAAGATTGAAGTATTTTCTTGGAATTGAAGTTCTAAGATCTAAACAAGGGATTTTTATCTGTCAAATGAAATATGTCCTTGATCTGCTAGCTAAAACCGGAATGATTGAGTGCAGACCGGCGGACACCCCAATGGTGGTTAATCACGGTCTACACATGGAAGCTGGAGCAGAACTAGCAGATAAGGAGAGATATCAACGAATGGTGGGAAAATTGATATACCTCTCCCACACTCGTCCAGATATAGCTTACGCAGTAGGAGTGGTAAGTCAGTTTATGCACCAGCCCCAAGCAAGCCATATGGAAGCGGTATTAAGAATCATCAGGTATCTCAAGGGAACAACAGGTCATGGTATACTGTTTAAATCAAATGGGCACTTAGAAATCCAAGCTTATACAGACGCCGACTGGGCAGGGGATAAAGGAACGAGAAGGTCAACCTCAGGATACTTCACCATGCTTGGAGGAAATCTAGTTACCTGGAGAAGTAAAAAACAAAAGCTAGTCGCCCTATCTAGTGCGGAAGCTGAATTCAGAGGGGTTGCACGTGGCTTAGCAGAGATTCTGTGGATTCGCAAGCTCCTAACTGAGATTGGCTTTCTTCCTACTACAGCAACCAAAATCATGTACGACAATAAAGCTGCTATACAGATCTCAGAAAATCCACTCCAACATGATCGAACAAAACATGTGGAGGTAGATCGACACTTCATCAAGGAGAAATTGGAGGAAGGTATCATAGAGCTCCCGTATATAGCATCGAAAGATCAACTCGCAGATATTTTAACAAAGGCAGTCAACGGAAACGCGTTTAGTAGCTGTTTGAGCAAGTTGAGTATTGGTGACCCCACTACTCAACTTGAGGGGGAGTGTCGGAAAGTAGAACATAAATAAGTAGAGGGTCTAATATGTAACTTGGTGTTCTATATAAGACACCATTCTTGTAACCCTAAAAGGTTGATTCTAAATACAATTCTCAATACAATTCAAACCCCAATCATTGTGTTTGCTCTCTATACTAGACAACAGGCCGCACTCCTTGAAAAAAAAATTACTGGTAAATTTTTCTGTTAAAATCCCGACCGCACCTCATGAAATTTTAACATCGCCCCAATGAAATAGCTAATAGTGAAGCAAAGAGTGTCTGAATTAAAAGAAAAAAAATACAACAATAGTGTTGATCGGAAAACTTTTCCGGCAGTTCAAGTTTGCAGCAAATATTGGAAAAGATGAGTATTATAATAGGGGTAGTTCAGTAAATTAACAAATTAACTAGAATTGTTTAAAAGTACACACCACATGCAACTCTCTATTCAATTTCTCCAAATTTGATTCAATTTTTTTAGTATTCTTTTCTTAAACTTGTCATATATCTCGAAATATAAAAAGATAGACACCATTTGTTTAAATAAAGTGAGTTAATTTAACTATTATTTCGTTAATTAAAGTATTCAGGCTTATCTCATCTACATCATAACCTTATAGTTTCTGTTTTACTGGAAATTGCACTTCTATTATGAATTTGAGATATTTAATACTAATAAAATAAATAAAATAATCATTCATTTTACTAAATATTGCACTTCTGTTGTGACTTTCAAATGAAGATTCACAAATTCTTTTAACGTGTTTGAAATTTAATTTAGTTTTATTCTTTGTTATGTGATCCGACCCGATTTGATCTGACCTAACTTAAATCGGACCGAAACCTTTATTATATTTAGCATAGACAACCACTAAAATTTTCGCCACTCAAGAAAAAATTTTCTGAGTCCGCCACTGCCATGTAAGGCACACCAGTTGTAGGATCCTTAACTAAACTAATAATGCCTAGTATAATGTTTAAACACAATTAGAATTAACACATAGTTGGATTGCCACGTGTTAACTCAATGTTCAATTAAACAATGAATGTGATTTTCACGTATTTTGTTACAAATATTAGTAATTTTATGTTATTTGACATAATTTTAATTTCCCAAAACTATTTTCCTATACTAATAAATAAAAATCTATTTTTGACACGTGTCACTTTCTAGTGCTTTCTTACTTTATTTTCCTATTTATCTCTCATATTAAATAATAAATTTAAACAAAATTTAGATAAGAATAAATATTTGTTTTTCTATAAATAATTTTAAACAAAAATTTGTATAAAGATAAACATTTATTTTTTTCAAATAATCCTAAAGTGATATATCCAGTATTATGAGTAAATATATATATTTTGTAATGTCAGGCTTACTGTTATAATTGTTTTAAACTTATCATTTTTCGCACGTTGCATCAACATTTAGAAAGAACACAATTTTTAAATATAACAGTTCTACACTCCATTCAAAGAGAATTTACTTCTCGATTTTACGGTATAAATTCAAAAAATGATGAAATATATAAAACGTGGGGATCGATCTCCACCTTTTTGTATCGTAAACTCTCATGAATACAAATTTGAGACTAGTGTTTTATGAATGATATAAAAAAATAAGCATGAATGTGCATAAAACTAACTATAATCATTATATCTTATAATTTGAATGTATCATAAAACGAAATACAACCCCATGTAATACGTGTGTTTTTACCTAACAATAAATTAAAGAGTAAATTAGAAGTTTTGTCATTTATGTTTACACCAAATTTCAGGCAGTGTCCTTTGGCGCAAAACTTGACAAGTTTTGTACTTAACGTTTCAAAATTCTGCATGTTATGTCCTTTAGCCCTAACACTGTTGAAATATATGTTCTTGCTTCTTTATTTTATTCAATTCCATATGTGTCAATTTGGTTTTCTTTCTTATTTCATGATTGGGCTCGTTGGTCTTGTTGTATGTGGAGTGGGCCGTTTGTTGGGCTTAGGGTTGTTGCTGCCCAAGTCTTTTTATTGCTGCTTTGGTTTTTCGCTGAAAGGCAACCGAGACATAAGAAATAAAAAGCTGTTGCACATCTTGTTTCTCTTCACAACAGATCGCTTATCTGCTCCATTGATCGAAGTCGCTGAAGCTGCTCGGCATAATCTCTCTCTAGAACATTCAGAGCTCTGACTCATGTGTTCAAGACTTACCAGTGTCGTTCTTGACCTTCAACAAATGCATATCATCTAGTTGATGATCTGCAGTGACTGATCAGTGCTTAACGACATTTTGCAATCGTTATTTTGTTGTTCTTAATATTGTTTAAGGCTGATCAGCCTTCATAAAAATTATTATTCTTGATACTTTGTTTTTAACATGGTATCAGAGCACTAGGTGCTCTTGGTTTGTTTTCTTCCGCTGCGATCGAAGGGTTTTCTGGTGGTTATCGGAGTATTGGTGGTTCCGGTTGGTTCTGTCGACATCTCTCCTGGTGATTTTGGTCGTCTTAGGTTCCGTATCGGCTAAAGTTTGAAACCCTAATTCTTTGGGTTTTCTTTTGCGGCTCCTGAAAGTTCTCGTTGGTCTATTTAACAGGGCAAACCAACAGAATGGTTTTGTTCATCATCTGATCAGATTCTTGTAACCCTAAGTGAAGGTTACAAGTCTGATTCGCTGAACTTATACGCACCCGCTGTGAGATCGTTCTATCCTTATCTTATCTTATTTTTTATTTTATCT
>JARYGA010057193.1:0-23045 GCA_030545235.1 Helianthus tuberosus | reverse complement strand
CCAGCAGCCGGCGACCACCGTAATCAGCCACCATACCACCGTCGTTCGACACCAAATCTAACCGGAATCCGAACACTGGTACGTTTCTTTGTTATTTTGATGATTTTGGTTGATATTATAGGAGAAAAAAGGGTAATAAAGTTGTTAAATAGGTTTGAAATTTTGTGTGTTTTGACGTTGTTTATGGTTGTTTAGATGATTTTTAGGGTGATTATGTTTATATATTTTTAGGGTGATTACAATTTACTTTATGATTTCTAGGGCTTGAATAGTTGAAAATTAAAATTGAAACATTATGTTATGGAGCGATGAACTTATGTTATATAGAGAAATAATTGCTTAAGAAATTAGCTTTAGATGATGTTTTGGATAGATTTCAAAAAATGAAAACCCGTAGGGCGTCGACGTTTTAATTATGTTTGTAACAAGGTTTGACATGTTTTTGATGATTATATAAATTTAGTTTGATGTTCGTTTGTTTTACATGACCCGACCCGACCCGATACGAACCGATTTTTTTACTTATCTACATAGGGGCCTAAAATTTTTAAAAATGTTTCGCACCCACATGGAAAAATTCCTGCGTCCGCCACTGATCGCTACCATTGCCACCTATCACCACCCACCACCAACAACTACCGTCACTCACCACCGATTTTATTTCTTCGTCTATTTTTTCCTAACAAACAACACAAAGTAATGATTCATTTCATTCTCACATGGTAACCAAACAAGACATGGAATGGTAATGATCCATTCCATTATCTCGTCAATTCCATTCTCTCGTCTGTTCTATTACGTCCTACCAAACATACCCTTACTCTTTCATCTTCTTCACGACACTAGTGTTGTTGTTCCATGTCTCAGGTTAGACAATGTTGGACCTTTAAGAAGTTTTGGACAAAAGTCCTTTGTCGCAACATCAATGTACATACACAAAAAGATTGGAACAATGTATCCAACTTTTGTTTTCTTTTTGTAGTAATATATCAATCTCAACTGTACTTAGCATGTTAAATAACATAAACTAAAAGATTTATTTAAAGGGAAAATTAAACTATGATTTATCCTTTAGAATGTCAAATAATTAAAGCAAAAGATTTATTTAAAGTGAAAATCACTAATATATTGAACATAATAAATTAACAAAATAAACTTTGAATTATCATTTTAAAGACTCATATCCAAAACTAAACAATAAAAAACGCCAAATAAGCAAAGTCAGCTCAGGAGGCTGGATTTAGCCAACACAAAAATTAATGGGCCCGCAAAATTGTCAATATAATAATTACATGTGTAAAATCTTGGCTAAATCTTAGATGATAGCTAAAAGTGTAACACCCGACTATTTTGAGTTGTACCGTACAAGTGTAACACATATCATGAATAAATAAAAGGCTATATTTTTTTAATATTGGTGTTTATATGTTGTAGTTGATGTGTTGGTAAATACAAACTTGGTTAAATTTATGTTGGCAATAATAAGATAAACGCTTATCGCGTAACGAACAAAATGCGAAACGAACGTCGGTGACCTCCCCATTAATGTTAAAATCCTAAAAATATTCCGTTATTATTAAAATGGTATTTTTAATCATGTTGGTGAGGAAAAATAAATTAAAACGCTTAGAAACTCTATTTTTCGAGTTTAAGCGCGTACCGCGCGATACTGCGCGTATATGACAAAATACTGCCAACACGGCCAGTCGAGGCAACTGACAGTAATATTATGGCGAGTTTATTTTTATAGAGTGATAAAAATAATTTAAAACGCCTTAAAACGGGATTAAAATGCGAGTTAAAATACCCGGTGATCAGTAAAATACTAGTTTAAACCATATGAATTATATATATGTATATATGCGTGTATATATGAGAGAGAAAGGGGTAGGTGGCAGCTTGAGGAGCCACATTTTCTTGAGTTTTGCCAAGTTTTGAATTTTGGAACTTGAGATAATGATTATAACTTCTCTAACACACTAAACTTAACCAATACAAAATCAAAACTATTTTCATCTTCTCCTACCTCCACTCTCGGCCGAACACTATCCCCCACGCCCCCATTTCGAAAATTTTGAGGGTTCTTGTGAGAACCAAGCTTAAACCAAGGTGTTTTCAAGTTCGGTTGAAGATTCAAGAAGGATTCCAAGGTGATTCCAAAAGGAAACAAGCTCTATAACATCAAAATCTTGTCAAAACCCATTTGAATCTTGAAGGTGTAAAATTACTTTTTAAAAACATACTCTTGATTCTTGGTGATGTTCATGACGTTGGAAGGTTTCGTTTGATTCTTGGAATATTTCACAAACTTGAAACTAAAATAAATGAGTTTTTATACAAAATTAAAATGGAAACTTGTGTGTGATAATATGGCCGAAAATGTGGAAGAATATGAGATTGAGATTTTGTTTTGATGTTTAGTTGATTTTGATGATGTGATTCATGAGAAATTTGATGCGTGCATGATCAAAGGTTTATTTTTATAAAAGTTCTATGATTAAAGATGATCATGAAAAGTGGATTTTTGGATGTTTATGTGCACATGTGTGTGTGTCGTATATGTAAGTATATGTACACATGCATGTGGGTTTTTGGTCATATGTTCATAAATAAGAAGTATATCTTGCATTTATGTTAACATGATTAGATGATGATGTGATGAATATGTTTTGGATTAAAAGAACATGAATTAAATATGTGAGTAGATGCATTTAGGTTCATGAAAAATGATGATGTTATGATGACCATGCATTAGATGCTTGTACATAAGCATGCATGAGGATTATGTGATCATGAAATGATGAAATTGTTATGATATGACAAATTTTGTTTAAATTAGATTTTCAACACTAAAAATGATATTATTTGAAGTGTTATAATGGTATGAAACTTTGTCATAGGTTAGATAGCTTTGCATGTGGTACATGTAGCTTGAAAAGTGGTAAAATGGGTGAAACTTATATGATTTATGTGACTTACATGAAATCTGAGTTATCATGAGTATGAGCACCATTTTATTCAGTAAATAACATGTATTATGTTAAAATATCAAGTCGTTACGATTTTGGATAATTTTAGTAAAGTTCGGTGCGAAACCATGCGGTAAAACGGTTAAAATTGGCTTTTTAAGTGATTTATATAACTCTGTATTAGATCAGTATATAAACTGATATTTTTGATATAAATATGAGTATTTTAACTTATATTAAGTATCCTTGGTGTTTGGTTAGCCATACTTGACTTTTGAAGCCCAAAATCGTTGCCGAATCACTAAAATACGCGTATTTCAATGTACACCAGAATGGGTTGTTCATGGGTGAACCTTATGTGATACACTGTGTTATGTGATTTAGAATATGTGTATGATGATATGTTAAGTGTTGACATGATAGCGGGGATTAAGACTATGCATATACACTTGTGTGTTTAAGACGGTAATATCTGTAAAGTCGCGTTAAATATGTAACTTATTTGTCGAGCAAGAAAATGATACATAGGTTAATAAGTTATTTCATGTATAAATGCTTTAAAAATGATGAAATATATAAGTTGACGAGATACGTGTATTACGATATTGATAACGTGTTCACGTTTATGTATATATATTACGAAACGCAAATTATAGATATATTGCTTATAAACGGGTGTGATAACGGATATAACTTAATGAGGGTCACCAATAAAATCGTTTAAGTCGCAAAAATCTTAATATATATATAGGGGGATGTTCATTTGAGAAGAAAATTATTGAAAGAAGAAAAAGAAGAAAGGACATATTGGTAAAATACTAATTTATTTATAACTTATCTCATTAATTTTTCTCACTTTAATTAATTAGTCAACTAATCATTAATTATCCTACATAAAATCTATAAAACCTACACATATCAAAATTTTCCTACATGTACCTTACACATTATAGAATTTTATCCTACACACATCGAAATTTATCCTACACACCTCGAAATATATCCTACACAACTCGGAATTTATCTTACACTCCACCTTTTAATTTATTTTACACTTTAAATTAAGTTGTTTTTTAATTTGAAACACTATATATTTTGAAAAGGAGTTACAAATTTAAGTTAGTTAGTTATTAAAGGGGAATATTACAATTTAATGATCTATGTAAAGTTTACCAATATACCCTTTTATTAAAATTAAATGCAAATATTAAATGAAGTAAATTTAATCATTCTTATTGGTTGAAACTTCTTCTTCCTTCTTCTTACAAAAAAATTCTTCTCATTTGAACTCTCCACTATATATAGATATATATATATATATATATATATATATATATATATATATATATATATATATATATAAATACGCCAACATAATAAAAAAAAATGACTTTTCTAGAAAGTGTCAAAGTTATGTGAAAATTCTAAGTATGGGAGAAACTTTGGTATTTTGTGAATTGTTGATTATTAAATCGTGCCTATGGAAATTAGGACGTGTAGATCAATTTGTGGGATTACGCTAATATAAATACGCACCCAAAAGTGAGTGTCACAAAACCCCCCTCTTTTTACTGTTTTGTATACGTTTTGGGGGAAGAACACGCCTTAAAAAGGATTAAAGATGTTTTTGTATAAAACATACCTTTGATTATATTAAATATATATTTTTTGTGGAAAATATATGGTTTTGATGATATAAATATGTTTTGGGAAGAAACGATTTTGAATGATATAAATATGTTTCGGGGAGAAACGAGAATTATTACTGTGTTTGGGAGAAAATGACCGTGTAGATTTAAAAATGCTTAAATCTAAAGTTGTGACGAATTCGCTTGATCTCAAGAGAATAAGTATCAGGTTATATGCTTATGTTTCGGTGGGGACTTCGGGGAATTCGTACAACACAATATATTAAATTTATCAGTATTAGTAGGATATATATATTGTTCATGAGACAGACATTATAGATGGCCCGTTATGGGCGCATGCGCAAGTATTGCCGTTTAATCATTTAAGTTTTGCACGCGTAGAATTGTTGATAAATCGATCGGGTTGACCACCCCGTCGTGACAGGTAGCTTCGTGCAAGTCAAGCAATTAATTGATATTCTGTTATTATCTAGCTTTGATTATACCTTCATTGTTAATATATAGCTCGTAATGTCTTGCAAACTTACGAATCTGAACAACATTTGATGCTATCAATTTAATATGTAAACCTTGGGAATATGCTTTTGTTCGAAGGTTTTCAGAGAATGCTTGCGATGACTGACCCTCAGATTGTTTATAATTTGGATATGTGAACTCACCCTCCTTTGTGTTGACACTTGATTTTAACGTATTCTTCAGGTACTTGAGTTCGGCTTCGGGAATTGTGGCGTATCAAACACCCCTTTCTTCCCATTCACAAACCCTATATGTCGGCAACTGGTTCAAAGGAAACATTCCCCTTCACAATTGATTCGATGAAAACTTTCCCCTGTAATATCCGTCCTTTTCCCATGCATTGTAAACTTGTACTTTCATTTCAAACTCTTGTAATATTGTAAGTATTGGATCAATGAACTCACAAGGACCAAAATGCCATTTTACTATTAATTTAAACAAATCCATGCCAACTGATTTGTTTCGCAATTATGAAATAAAGCGAATGCAAATTATATTTAACCTGAATCCGTTTCTAATCCTAATTCCCAAATTGAAGATTGTATGAACCCTAATCGTATTCCCTACAAATCAATCTCGTTAATGATTCTGTAATTCAAAATGGATTGAGGGCTTTTGACACCATAATATTACCCAATTAATCAGTAGGCAGAAGAAAGAAAGAGTTGGTCGGCATTCCGTGGGGGTTTAGCTAGGTCCGATGATCTACAGGTGGCTTGGGTTTGAAACTGAGAGTGGGTATGAGTTTGGAAAAAAAATTGCGGAACTGTACTACACTTTTAGTTTATACTAATACGTCGAATTAACCCATTACATGATTTTAAGAAATTTTTAGTTTCGACGGCGTTACATATTCGAATCAATTGACGGTGGTTGCAAGTTAATTTGATTTGGTTACAGTTCCAAACGTGGTTAAGAAGAATCATACCGGTTTAATTGCGAGGATATGCGTTATTTGTAACTGATCAGAAGTTGCCAGATTTGTTGGTATCAGCCAGGATAGTGGCGTATCGCCCATGCAACAAGCATAATGGTAGACCTTGTGGGTGCTATTAAGAGCCTTCAAGATAAAGATACGAAGTATGCCTTCTTTTTCTTAAAGGGCACTTGACAGAAAGACACTGAAATCGTGGTTTTGCAGTTGTTGTAAAAGGTGGGCATGTAGTTTATCAAAAAAATAGTGAATGTTTTCACATATGTGTCCCCAAGGATTTGGATGCTTCTATCATCTTTTAGGATAATAAGCCACTTCTACAGATAATACAATAGAAAGTTATCAATCCAGTTCGATGTATTTATATAGGAAACCTCGGGATCTTGCGAATATTCGTAGAAGAAGACTGGAGGAGGCTTAGTGTATAGAGGGTTATAGGACTCCAAATCAGTAAATGAGATCATGTAGGCGATATTTACCATAAGAAGCAGAGCACTATCATCATCCTTATTTAGATGGTAAGGGTCCATCACCATCCCTGCTACCCTCTTCCTCCACCATCTCTTTCTCATGGAGTCATATGTGAATTGAGCATGTGTGTAATGATATTCAACATATACGTATACGAATCGAAAGTGAAGTTTGTATGGAGAGGAAACGATACTTTGGACCAAAGATCTTCTACCAGATGTGAACTCAATGACTTCAAAAGCAAATTAACTCTTTTAGTAGATTGATTAAAAGGATTTACAACGAGTGACGTGTGCATGTATATACATGTTTTTACAATGAATTTACACACGATGCGGTTTTAAATTTATAAAAATGATTTATACTTCAACATTAAAACACACACGAAAGGGCAAGTGTACCCCGTCATATATGTAGTAAAGTATCGATAAGAACCAAGTATCGATCCAAGCATGCGGGCGGATGCAATAATACTAAACCTTCGTCATTAAATTACCGGTAAAAAGATAAGTGAATAATTTGTTTAAACTAAAATACGACTAAACATATATTTTTAAAACATAATAGACTCTAAATATAAAAAATAGATAAATAGCCTTGCTTTACGAACAACCGGAACATGTTAACTAAGTCGGTTTTGCCACTAAAACACCTGATCAATTTTCCATTTTTCAAAGACAATTAGTATCCCTTTCGGGAATCCTAACATGACAACTCTTTGGAAAGTTAAAATGATAAACAAACTTTAACCACCTAAAATTGTTCTTTAACGCCTTATTGATGAATGTCTATGGAAATCCCTTAAAGATAAGTTAGTCATCCGTTAGGAGTTTTCTAACCTCACTTAATCAAGGAAAGCGACACCGATGAACACAATGAAACCACCGAGACAAGCATAAACTATATTAAATCACAACCAAGTTCATTTTACAAATCTTGAACATAAATTCACCAAGAAAGCAATTTTGGCCTAAATTACTAACAAATTTAACAACTTATGTCAAGAATTCATAACAACACCATCTAACCCGTTAAGGTTCTTCCGTGAGGGAAAGCATTCTTGATTAATATTAATTACCCCTTATTAAACCACTAACCATTTCTAGTATCATGGTGTAAACATTTTAAACAAGTTAAAAGCCTACTAATAAATGTTTAATTAAGCTTCTTTTTGCAAATATCTCAACTAACCGCATACTAATCATCCAAGACAATTAACTATAATCAAGAATCCATCATCAATAAACAAGGTTGCAAACTAATCATCAAGGATTAACATAGAAAATGCTTAAGTGTCATTACTGTGACAACTCGTATTTTAAGAACCTTTCGTTGTGCCTTAATGTAACTTGTATGAACATACGTGATTAACTGATGTGATTGATTACAATGAATGTTATGATTTTATATGTTATGTGTTACGTAGTTGTAATGTGAAACTGGTCCGGTCGCACAAATGAATGGGCCAACTCTACTCGCTTTGAACCCGTGGCCCAAGGGCAACCCAAGGATGGGTTCGGCCCACTCCCTTTAGCGCATAACAACATGGGGATGGGTGTTTACTCCTCATAATCTTGCAAAACATAAACACACAAAACCCTAGCTCTCTCTCTCTCTCTCTCTCTCTCTCTCTCATCTCTACTCGAACTCGATGGCTGCCTCATCCATTCTTTGAGACCCTTTCATCGTGTGACACCACTCTTCCCATCCAAGCAATCAAGGGCACTTGACATCTCTCAGTTAGTATGATTAAGGATTTATTTTAATCTTGTTCGATTATGCTTGATTATGTGCGATCATATTCATCTAGGATTATTGCTAGAAAACATAGTAGATGTTATGAACAATGATAATCTACATGAATGTATGTTAAAGAAACATGAGTACACTTGTGACAATACGATGATATCTTAAAAATTGCTAGTGTTCTTGGTGGTATTTTGATGTGAATCAAAACTAGGGTTTGTGTTATGAAGATGATCGATGTCTTGGTATGGATTTTGAGTTATATTCCTTTGAATGATTCATTGTAAATTAGAATGATGAAATTAATCATGAGATGATGAATTGAGTATATTGATTTGTGAAATAACTGTTTCGGATCTTGTGCAATTGATTGTGGAATTGATGGGCTGTAAATGTGGAAACCATGTAACTGAAATAAAGATTTGGCTTCGTCGCACAAGCCCATTAAATCGCACAAGAACCCCGAGTCGCACAAGTGTGATGACTCGCACAACACGTAGATCAAACGCACAAGACTTTGGGCTGTTAAGTAAATTAGGTCGGGTATTTGGGCTGGATCGATCAAGTTCTAGTCGCACAACATGGCCCCAATCGCACAAGTGCTTGGGCCGTACATGTCATTGGGCCGAAACCCAATCGCACAAGACTGATGGGCCGAGGGTGGTTGATATTCGTTAATTTACACATATTTTAGTCCCCTGTTTTACCCCTATTTTATGCGTTTTTGGCCGTAAAACCGTCATTCGGATACTTAATTATCTACACTTTTGTTTACAGGCCTAAAACAGCATACCAGACAAGATGATAGCGAAAATGAGGACTTTCCAGACAAAACGACGAAGCTGCGGACATTCTGTTAAGGAAACTGACCTGGGCCTGTGGAACGATTGTGCGACCTGATGCACGACCGTGCATCTCCGACAATTGTTGATTAGTCCGGCAATGAACGAGCAGTGCGACTAGGCGTGCAAGGCAAACAAGGCCAAACCGGTGACGCATGGACGTGCCATTTGGAGAACGACCGTGCGACTCCGAAGATCAGCCAAACTCTCGGAACTGAACGACCGATGCGACCAATCGTGCAACAGAGTCCCGGCGAAGAACGACCGTGCCACAGGAAGAACGGTTGTGCTATTTCGAATCTGGTCAACGATCTGATGACGTCATGCAGTATGGTGTGCCATCCCCAATAATTGCTTAAAGTGCACGGTCGTGCCATACGAAGAACGACCGTGCCACAGCGAAAAAATATAAAAACAGAACAGAAACATTCTGTTCGACATTCTGGAATTTTGGGAGCTTCACAGGCGAATTTACAGGCTCCGGAGGCTTTGCTTTTGACCCGGATTCAATCCACATTGTGCCGTTTAGCTCCATTACTACCCGGATCCTTAGTCTAGTACTTGTTTATGGTTTGGTTTTCTAATCTTTCCATGATTTTGTTAATCTTTCAAGTACTTAGATTAATGTTTATGTATTATTGTAGCCTTTGGGCAAAAACACAAACAATCCCTTGCTAGATTATAGCCATTAGTGTGTTAAGCTTTGTTTGTAATGACACTTGAAGTATTTTCTATGTTAATCTTTGATGATTAGTTTGCAACCTTGTTATTGATATTGAATTCTTGATTATAAGTAATTATGTTGGATGATTGATGCTTGGTTAGTTAAGATAGTTGAAAAATGAAGCTTAATTAATCTTGTATTAGTAAACTTTGAACTTGGTTAACTAGTTTAGCTTGGTTTAAATGTATGCATCATGATACTAGAAATGGTTAGTGATTTAATAAAATGTAATTATTGTTAATCAAGAGAGCTTGCCGTCACGTAAGGACCTTAACGGGTTAGATGGTGTCGTTATAAATTCTTGCCATGATTTGTTAGCTTAGTTTGTAGTTCAGGCCAAAATTGCTATCTTAGTGAATTTATGTGCAAGATTTGTAAAATGAACTCGGTTGTGATTTAATCTAGTTTATGCTTGTCTCGGTGGTTGCATTGTGTTTATCGGTGTCTCTTTCTTTGATTAAGTGCGGTTAGAAAACTCCTAACGGATGACTAACTTATTTTTAAGAGATTTTCATAGACATTTATCAATTGCACGTTAAAGAACAATTTTAGGTGGTTAAAGTGTGTTTATCTTTTTAGCTTTCCGAATGATTGTCATGTTAGGATTCCCGAAAGGGATACTAATTGTCTTAAATAGGAAAATTGACCGAATGCTTCTAGTGCCAAAACCGACTTAGTTGACATGCTTTGGTTGTGTATTAAGCAAGGCTTTTTATCTATTATCTATTATGTTTTTATTATGTACTTGTTTACGTTTACTTTAGTTTAATTAAAATCAAACAAACCTATGTTTTTACCGGTAGTTTAGTGACAAAGGTCTAGTAATATTTCTCCGCCCATTTCCTTGGATCGATACTTGGTTCTCACATATACTTTACTACATATATGACGGGGTACACTTGCCTCTTTCGTGTGTGTTTTGATGTAAAAGTAATAATCACTTTTATAGATTTAAAACCAAATCGTGTGTAAATTCATTGCAAAATTATGTATATATACGCACACGTCAAGTTTTTGGCGCCGTTGCCGGGGAAATGGCGAGTTTTAGGAACGACCCGAGTCATTGTGTTATCGGCGTATATACTTGTTAATATTTGTGTATACTTTATTGATTATTTATTTGTTTATTTATTTATTTGTTAATATTTCTCGTTTTTAATTCGATTTATTCGTTTTCGTGATTCTTTTGTACACTTGTAAATTTTTGTTCCATTATTTATTTAATCCGGATTTATTATTTATTTATTCTTTGATTTTTCGGCTTCGGGAAACCATTTTTGTATTAGCCGATTCATTTATTTTTATTGTGTTGATTTTTATAAAATTTCGGGCCCATTTTCGGATTTTTATAAAATTTTCAGCCCATTTTTAATAATATTCTGCTTCTATTCAGCTGAAAAAAAAATTAATTATTATTATTTTATTAATAAAATATTCACTGTGTCAAATTTTCGTTTGCAGGTTAATGTTCTCGACCCCCGCTCCAGAAGTTGTTGAACCGTCAGACGAGCCCTAACGTGATCTTAGGAGACGTCTACGCGCGAAAGGTCGGGCGGTTGGGCTACTGCTCGCCGGTGGTGAGCCGGAGCCGGTGGTACCTGTTGAAGCCGAGGGCTCAGGAGGAGACGCAATCATGGCAGACGATGAGCGACCGTTGAATGAGACAAATCAGCCTGGAAGGGCAGGCCTGGAGCCGAGTATCCTTCAACCTACTATTGATGTACCTACTTTTGAGATTAGATCTAGTATTATTAATATGGTACAAAATTCAGTACAGTTTGACGGACGTGAGCACGAGGATCCCGGGAGGCATATTGCTGCTTTTCTCCATGTTTGTTCTACGTTTAAGATTACAGGTGTTTCGGAGGATGCAATTCGGTTGAGGTTGTTTCCGTTTTCGTTACGTGACAAAGCTAGAGCTTGGCTTATGTCACTTCCAGCCGGGTCCATCAGGACCTGGAATCAGTTGGCGGAGCAGTTTATGCAGAAATATTTCCCACCTGAGAAAACGAACAAGCTACGGAACCGAATTGTATCTTTTCACCAGGACGAGGGTGAGTCATTGCATGCGGGATGGGAGAGATTAAAGGATTTGTTGATTGATGTGCCATATCACGGCTACTCCAAGAGACAGCTGGTTTTGACGTTCTATCAGGGGCTCAGTTACAACACACAGGAGCGATTAGACGTGAACGCGGGAGGCGATCTCGGAACTAAGACGCCGAATGAAGCGTATGATATTATAGAGAAAGCCGCGTTAAAATCCAGCTCGCGTCGGGAAGGAGACAGAGGCCGGGCATCATCATCATCATCTCGCGCAGGAGTCCATGCTGTAGACGACTATACGGCCATTACTGCACAAATCTCGGCTCTCGCATCGAGATTCGACAGGTCCCAGATGATTGCGCATGCGGGCTCGGGATGTGACCAGTGTGGAGTGTCACACGAGCCTGGGGCATGTTTTCAGGGAGTCGTATACGAGGGCCACGAAGAGGTAGATTTCGTGAGTAATCAAGTGAGGCCGCAGAACAACCCTTACAGCAACACCTATAATCCCGGTTGGAGAAATCACCCTAATTTTGGGTGGCGTGCGAATACAGGCAATCAAAATCCTTTGGGATTCACTCCGCGCGCTCCAGCGCAACAGGGTCAAGGTCAGGGTCAGCAGTTCCAGCAATACAACCAATCGTACCAGCAACGTCCATATTCATATCAAAATCAGGGCTCTGGGAGTAGTTCCCAGCAGCAGGCCCCTCAGTCTAGTTCTAAGCTGGAGGATATGATGGCCCAGCTTCTTACTAGCTCCTCGAGCGCGAATCAGTTAGCTGAAAAACGCTACCAGCAGAGCGAGGATCGTTTTCTCTCTCATGAGGGAGAAATGAGGAGTCACAAGGCCTCGATTCAGAATATAGAGAATCAGGTTGGTCAGCTGGCACAGATGATGTCTAAAAGACCCCAGGGTGGTCTTCCGGGTAATACAGAACCAAACCCGGGTGGACACAGGGATGTGAATGCTGTGATGACCAGGAGTGGAAAACCTACCGGACCCGTCATATCGGACTTACCACCGATCACTGAAGCGGACCCGACTGACACACCAGACGAGGTGCATGCCAGGCTACGCCCAGCAAGTACAGCACAAGTCCAGGAGCCAGTCAAAGGTTACACGCCTCCAGTGCCTTATCCAGGAAGGTTGAAGAAGCAGAAGATTGATGAACAAAATGGTAAGTTTCTCGAAATGTTTAAGCAATTGCATATAAACATACCGTTTGTTGAAGCTTTGGCCCAGATGCCAAAGTATGCAAAGTTTCTGAAAGACATCCTCTCAAATAAACAAAAGCTCGAGGACATGTCTTGCGTGGTAATGAATGAAAGCTGCTCTGCTATTCTCCAGAATCGCCTGCCTACAAAAATGGGAGATCCAGGCAGTTTCACGCTTCCTTGCCTCATTGGCAATATGTCCGTCAGTCATGCGTTAGCAGATCTAGGAGCGAGTATAAACCTTATGCCCTATAAGGTTTTTACAAAGTTGGATCTAGGTGAGCCGTCACCTACGAGGATGAGTATTCGACTTGCGGATCGTTCTGTCAAGTATCCACGCGGGTTTGTAGAGAATATGCTTGTTAAGATTGACAAGTTTGTATTTCCCATGGATTTTGTTATCCTGGACATGGATGAGGACTCGAGAGTGCCTCTGATACTTGGACGCCCGTTTCTGAATACCGCCCGGACGATTGTGGACGTGGCGGCGGGCCAAATCACACTCCGAGTAAACGATGAGCATGTGACGTTTGACATTAAACGTTCTATGCAGCATCCTCAGAGTCAAGACGACGCGCTCTATTATGTCGACATCGTCGACACTTATGTGAGCACGCATTTCCAGGGTACGATCGAGGAGATAGATTCGGACACACATCTGTTGTGTGGGGACCTAGATGGCATTACGCAGGAGGGCCACGATTTAGAGCAGCCAGTCTATCAGATTGGTGATGATGGTCCCTAGAGTCCGGATCGATTCACAGAAATTGATCGCGAAAGTGAAGTGAAGTCGAAGCCTTCAGTGGAAGATCCTCCTACCTTGGAGCTTAAAGAGCTCCCACCGCACCTGGAGTACGCATTTCTGGATGAAGAGCGTCATTTGCCAGTCATTATTTCATCTGGATTGGCGGAAGAAGAGAAGAGCAGACTGCTTAATATGTTGAAACGTCATAAGAAAGCAATCGCCTGGAAAATCATGGGCATAAAAGGAATAAATCCCTCCTTCTGTACACATAACATTCTGATAGAGGATCAGTTCAAGCCGTGTGCGCAGCACCAGAGGCGGCTGAACCCAAACATGCAAGAGGTCGTTAAAAAGGAAGTGATTAAGTTGTTAGATGCTGGTATGATCTATCCCATTTCCGACTCTGTTTGGGTTAGTCCTGTGCAGGTAGTGCCCAAAAAGGGGGGCATGACTGTGGTCACAAACGATAGGAATGAGCTCATTCCAACCAGGACGGTCACTGGATGGCGGGTTTGCATCGATTATCGCAAACTCAACGACGCCACTCGCAAGGACCACTTCCCGCTTCCATTCATTGATCAAATGTTGGAGCGTCTGTCAGGGAAGTCATATTATTATTTTCTGGATGGGTTCTCTGGTTACTTTCAAATCCCTATCGCTCCTGAGGACCAGGAGAAGACCACATTTACCTGTCCCTTTGGTACATTCGCCTACCGGCGTATGCCATTTGGGCTGTGTAATGCACCGGCCACTTTCCAGCGATGCATGGTCGCCATTTTCCACGACATGATTGAGGATTCCATGGAGGTGTTCATGGACGACTTCTCGGTATTTGGGGATTCCTTTGATCAATGTCTGGAAAATTTAAAAAGAATGTTGAAGAGGTGTGAGGAGACTAATCTGGTCCTGAACTGGGAGAAATGCCACTTCATGGTGAAGGAGGGGATAGTTTTGGGACACAAAATTTCTCACGCGGGCATGGAAGTCGATCCAGCTAAAGTTGACGTTATTTCACGACTTCCACCCCCCACCTCTGTTAGAGCTATACGGAGCTTTCTCGGTCATGCCGGGTTCTATCGGCGATTCATCAAAGATTTTTCAAAAATCGCCAGACCCATGACCCGTTTATTGGAGAAAGATGCTCCGTTCGTGTTTGGAGATGATTGCTTGAGGGTTTTTGACCTTCTCAAGCAAAAGTTGATTGAGGCCCCTATTTTAGTCGCACCGGACTGGAGTCTGCCATTTGAAATCATGTGCGACGCGAGTGATTACGCTATAGGGGCCGTTCTGGGTCAAAAGAAGGAAAAGCACTTCCATCCGATCTATTATGCGAGCAAAACTCTTCACGACGCTCAGGAGCATTACACCACGACTGAAAAAGAGCTCTTGGCGGTCGTTTTCGCATTTGATAAATTTAGATCGTATCTGGTGCTTTCGAAAACCGTTGTATACACTGATCACGCAGCCATTAGATACCTCTTCAGCAAACAGGACGCTAAACCGCGTCTAATCAGATGGATCTTGTTGCTGCAGGAGTTTGATATTGAGATACAAGATAAAAAGGGTTTGAATGTAGCGGCCGACCATCTATCTCGGTTAGAGCACGGAGACATCGAAGACTCGCGTTGGGATTCAATCAATGACAATTTCCCACACGAGTCTTTGATGGTTGTTGAGATATGCGATGAGTCACCATGGTTCGCCGACTTTGCGAACTATCTTGCTTGCGGGATTCTGATTAAAGGATTGACTCACCAGCAAAAGAGGAAATTCTTTTCGGATCTCAAGCACTACATATGGGACGACCCTTTCTTGTTCAAGGTGGGTGCTGATCAGGTGATCAGAAGATGTGTATCAGGGGCTGAGGCGACCGACATTCTGCGCTAGTGTCATGAGGGACCTACCAGAGGCCACCACGGAGCCAACTTCACCGCG
This sequence comes from Helianthus tuberosus, assembly GCA_030545235.1. Lineage (NCBI taxonomy): Eukaryota > Viridiplantae > Streptophyta > Magnoliopsida > Asterales > Asteraceae > Helianthus > Helianthus tuberosus. The sequence goes on along the minus strand of JARYGA010057193.1, from coordinate 7,253 downwards.
AAGAAGGTGTTGGATTCCGGGTTTTACTGGCCGACCATTTTCCGTGACGCGCAGAGTTGGGTGAGAGCGTGCGATGCTTGTCAGAGGGCGACGAACATATCGGCACGCGACGAAATGCCTCAGAACTGGATACAAGTTTGTGAAGTCTTTGATGTTTGGGGGATAGACTTCATGGGACCATTCCCCCCCTCACGTGGAAACAAGTATATACTCGTGGCTGTTGACTATGTATCAAAGTGGGCGGAAGCGCAAGCCTTACCCACTAACGATGCCAGAGTAGTTGTGAGGTTTCTTAAAAGTTTGTTCGCCCGATTTGGCGCTCCGAAAGCGCTCATTAGTGACCGAGGGACTCATTTTTGTAATACACAGCTTGAAAAGGCTTTATCCCGATACGGTGTGCATCACCGTTTGTCCACGCCCTATCATCCGCAGACAAGCGGGCAGGTGGAGGTCACGAACCGTGGGCTTAAGCGCATCCTTGAGCGGTCTGTTGGAGCGAACCGCAAGGAGTGGTCGGACAAACTTGAGGATGCATTGTGGGCATTCCGTACAGCTTATAAGACCCCTATAGGGACCACCCCCTTTAGGTTGGTATACGGAAAGGCATGCCATTTACCGGTGGAGTTGGAGCACAAAGCTATGTGGGCTTTGAAAACCGCGAATTTGGACCTAAAAACCGGAGGTGAAGCCCGGTTTCTCCAAATTCATGAATTGGAAGAATTGCGACAACAAGCCTACGAAAGCTCCGTACTCTACAAAGAGCGCACGAAGAAACTTCACGACAAACGCTTGAAGGACCATAAAGAATTCCAAGCGGGTGATCTTGTTCTTCTGTACAATTCAAGGCTGCGCTTATTTCCTGGGAAGCTTCATTCACGCTGGACAGGACCATACACGGTTAAGGAAGTATTTCCGTATGGTACTGTTGCAGTAGAGAACGCGGATGGCGTTACATTCATGGTAAATGGTCACCGGTTGAAGTTGTACGTTGCCGGGCCGATAGATTCGGCGGTGGAGGTGATTGAACTCCAAACCCCGCACACATCATAAGTGTGGGGAGGAGAGAGTCTACGCTACTGACTCGCGGATCAAAAATGTAGCAAGAGCGTATTTTACGCTTTAGGGGTAGTTTCGTCTTTTTAGTAGTTTTTCTAGTTTTAGCTTTGAGTCTTGCTATCGACTCGTCGACAAAAATTTAGCATGAGTCTATGCTACTGACTCACCGACAAAAATGTAGCAGGAGCGTCTTTGGCGCTATAAGGGTAAAATAGTCCACTTTTATGTTTTTGTAGTTTTAGCGTAATTTAGGTAAGTTAGGTAGTTTACGTGAGTTTGTTTAGTTTTCGAACGTGCCGAGCGAAGGTTCTGTATTGAAATATTGTTATAACAGTTGGTGTGTCGAAAAAATGGCGAAAAACGGCCGAAACAGTTGCTGGAAATAGCTTCTGTGGAAAATTCTGATCTGCACCTGATGCACGACCGTTCCTCGGGTCGCACGACCGTGCGTTTTCGAGGGCCGGCACGGTGGATCGCACCCCCGGTGCATTTCCGAGAAAAGTTAGTAGGGTTTGGGCGATGTCGGTGACGCACAACCGTGCGTCAAGCTGAGGGCAGTTTTGTCATTTGGCACTATAAATATCCTCATCTGCAGCCCCCATTCATAACTCGCGAAACCCTACCAGCAGCAGGCCGTTCCAGAGCGATACTTCATCAAATCGCACGGTTTTTCGCACGATCTCACACCCTTCTTCGCACGGTACGTTCCTAGTTGTAGATTTCTTGTTTTCTTGCTTTCTAGGTTAGATTTCTTCCGATTCTTCAAGTAAATTTTTAGGGTTCTCTTCATAAACAAATCGAAACCCTAACCCTTGTTGAATCGTAGTATCGTGAACATCCGGTGCATTTTCTGACCCCTGTTTGTGTAATAACTTGTTGATTTGTGAAAAATCGGGCTAACTTAGAGCCTGGGTCAGAATCTGCAGAAAATAATGTCGCACGAACGTTCCTCGTATGGAACGGTCGTGCCTCGCCGTTGTTTCACGATAGTTGGTTGTTGGTCGGTGTTGCACGGTGGTGCCGTTGGTCGCACGCCGTGCAGTTCCGACATTTCTGGGCAGATGGTCATTGTCATCGGCGACGCACGACCGTGCTTCTGGTCGCACGACCGTGCCATATGCCCAGATCAGTTTGACAGTTTCTTCATAATTGGTTGCTCGGCTGTTTTAGATTCGAATTTTTCCTGTTTCCATCTCTCTAATGTTTTTCCTCATACAGATGGACCATCCCTTCCTTCAGTTTGACCCCAACAATGAGCGTGAAGCTTTGTGCATCCCGAAACGAGACGCATTGTGGGCGAGACGGGGGCAGTTTGGAGTCCCCCGATGGTTAGATTGGGAAGTCATGCGGGAACTCAATCAGTATGAGAGATTAGACGACATGATGAGTCGCCCGCTTGCAAATCTGGTCGCTTGCAACCGACCCGTTTACCTGGAGTTGACCATTGAGTTCTTCGCATCTTATGCTTATGAAAAGCCGGTTGCTCATCGGAGAACCAAATTTCGCTACAAGAATCGTGTAACTTTCAGGTTATGTGGACAATGGAATACATGGTCGGTTGGTTGTTTGGGTAGAAGACTAGGGATTTATACTAGGGACGACATGGATGATGAAGATGTCTTCACTGAACAGTTCACCTTCCCCTCTGATGCAGCTCGGGATGAATTTTGGGCTGTAAACGCTATTGGGGAGCCCTACAACCCGAGGATGTCGAAGGCCTCGCGACTTAGAGACCCTTTGGTGCGAGTGATGCACCATGTATTTAGCCATTCGATATGCGGTCGCATGGACAGTCTCGGTAACTGTCCAACACCTGACTTGATCTTTTTATATGCGTTGGTTGACAAAGCACCTATCAACCTGGCCGCACAAATGGCTGAGTATTTCGTCAAGAGCTTGGGGCGGACTCCGAACAGTGAGATACAGGGTGGTCAGTACGTGACCGAAATAGCGTACAACGAGCACCTTATGACTGAGGAGGTGCTTCAGAGTCTCACGTTGATTACTGAGGGGGTTCATGTCGATATCAGGTCACTGAAGGCCATGGGGGTGATTGTAGAGCTTGATAGGGGGGATAGGTTGAGGGGATTGAACAACGAGGTCTGGGACCCATTGCCTCCAGATGAGGAGGAAGATGAGGAGGAAGATGAGGATGTTGAGATGGGAGAGCATAATCCGGAGCAGCAGCACCAGCACCAGCCACCGACACCACCACACTCGCCGCAGCACCATGCATTCCATCAGGACTGGCCCGAGTTCTACCAGCAGTTCCAGGATATGCGAGTAACTTAGGATCAGCATGGTACCTACATCGACCAGATTAGATCGAGCCAGGACGAGATTCGAGCCAGTCAGGCTCAGATTCGGGCCACACATGACCAGCTTCGGCAGAGCCAGGATACTCTATACCAGGGGGTGAGTGCGGGATTCTCATATCTTTTCGGGGAGATGCATCACGCATACCCCGACTACTTTCAGCACCCTCCGCAGTTCCCACCGTGGAACCCCCTGGTCATGGCGATGCCGGTCCGTCCTATACGAGAGAAGATGATGATGGAGATGAGTAGTTGGCGATGGTGATAGCAGTTGGTGGTGTTTTCTATTTCAGTACTTTATTTATTTTTGGGTGTTTATTTTGACTGTTATTTTCAAACACCCCGGTTATGTATTTCAGACATTTTACTTTATGTTCTGTTTGGATTTTAGTATTTATGTATATTATGGTTGCTTTGTGATTTTTCTGTTTCTGTTTCTGTTATGTTTTGGGTGCACATGTGACGTACTCGCAGGTTTTAGCTATCGGATCTTGGACCGGAGCATGTACCAGATACAGCTTCGAAAGTCTCGTGGCATCCACATCATCTTGAGGGGAGTATTTTTTTATCCCTTTCTCTATATTTCGGGTCTCGCATTGGGGACAATGCGAAGTTCAAGTGTGGGGAGGGGGTTAACTTTGTTTGTCCTCTATAAAAAAAAATTTATTAGAAAATCAGAAAAATCATTCAAAAATACCTGTATTGTGTATATATTTTAGTAAATAAACCGGTTGGTTGTGTTTTAGAAAGCTTCGGACTTGATAAAAACTCGACAAGCAAAATATTTTTGAAAAAGGAAACCGGAAAGCGTGACAAACAAAGAAAGACTTACATGATAGTTTTCACACTTTTACCCATTCCTTCCGTTACGTGAGCATATTTGAGCCTTGATTGATATATATTTGTTCATTTCGGATATAGGAGTGAGCCGGATGTTATGTGTAATTTAGAACTTGTCACTAGTATGCTTGTTAAGACCATGAACGTGCGGATTTGTGTAAAAGTGATAGAGGCACTTAGATTACCCCTTTGTTGTGTACTTGTTCTTTGTGTTGTGCTTCCCGTTCACCTTATATTACCCTTTAGGATTAACCATGTCGAGCCTTCCAGTTTACCTTTGTTTACCCACATTATCGCCCACTTAGCCAAATTTAGCCTTTTTTATGTTTTTAAACCTTTTTAGTGTTGAAACTCGGTCAAAAAATAATAGTTTAACTAGCTTGGTATTGTTTATATTTCATTGTATAGTTTTGTATGTAAAAAAAAAAAAAAAAAAACAGAAAATAAAAAACCCTAAAATAGGGTGAAGTTGATAGAAATCGAGCAATTTTGAATGCTTAAATGTTAAAATTTCGTTGATAAGCTCGATTGCGCTTTAGTCGCCTTTTTAAGGCGTTTGTATGTATAGTTGTATTATTTTCTTGCTAGTTAAACGCTACTACCGAGTTTTAACCATTTTCGCCACTTTAAATTTCCACTTCCATACCCTTCGCCCAAGCCTAACGTTACAACCCGTAAAGACCTCTTGATTTACACTTGTTTGCATGTTAGTTCGTGGAGACGAGATCTTATGACAAGCTTATGATATTGCACATTTCATTGACTAGGCATTGAGTGTTTGCACATACACATTTTATGTATGTTTCATAAATAAAACCGAGTGTGTGTGAACATTGTGAGTCGTGTGAAGATTAACATGTGAGTCAATTAAATGTGAAGTCACGGCTTTTTGGTTGTCGCTTTATAATTGCATATGCTTGTTGGGTTTGAGTCTTTTGATGTTGTCTTTCGACAAACCGGCTAACCGTTTATAGTAGTTTTCAATAAAATAGTGTGTAAATTATCGTTCTTGTTTGTTTATGTCTTTTATTGCTTTTTAGTTTAGCTTGCTTGAGGACAAGCAAGGTTCAAGTGTGGGGAGATTTGATATTCGTTAATTTACACATATTTTAGTCCCCCGTTTTACCCCTATTTTATGCGTTTTTGGCCGTAAAACCGTCATTCGGATACTTAATTATCTACACTTTTGTTTACAGGCCTAAAACAGCATACCAGACAAGATGATAGCGAAAATGAGGACTTTCCGGACAAAACGACGAAGCTGCGGACATTCTGTTAAGGAAACTGACCTGGGCCTGTGGAACGATCGTGCGACCTGATGCACGACCGTGCATCTCCGACAATTGTTGATTAGTCCGGCAATGAACGAGCAGTGCGACTAGGCGTGCAAGGCAAACAAGGCCAAACCGGTGACGCACGGACGTGCCATTTGGAGAACGACCGTGCGACTCCGAAGATCAGCCAAACTCTCGGAACTTAACGACCGGTGCGACCAATCATGCAACAGAGTCCCGACGAAGAACGACCGTGCCACAGGAAGAACGGTCGTGCTATTTCGAATCTGGTCAACGATCTGATGACGTCATGCAGTATGGTGTGCCATCCCCAATAATTGCTTAAAGTGCACGGTCGTGCCATACGAAGAACGACCGTGCCACAGCGAAAAAATATAAAAACAGAACAGAAACATTCTGTTTGACATTCTGGAATTTTGGGAGCTTCACAGGCGAATTTACAGGCTCCGGAGGCTTTGCTTTTGACCCGGATTCAAGCCACATTGTGCCGTTTAGCTCCATTACTACCCGGATCCTTAGTCTAGTACTTGTTTATGGTTTGGTTTTCTAATCTTTCCATGATTTTGTTAATCTTTCAAGTACTTAGATTAATGTTTATGTATTATTGTTGCCTTTGGGCAAAAACACAAACAATCCCTTGCTAGATTATAGCCATTAGTGTGTTAAGCTTTGTTTGTAATGACACTTGAATATGTTAATCTTTGATGATTAGTTTGCAACCTTGTTATTGATATTGAATTCTTGATTATAAGTAATTATGTTGGATGATTGATGCTTGGTTAGTTAAGATAGTTGAAAAATGAAGCTTAATTAATCTTGTATTAGTAAACTTTGAACTTGGTTAACTAGTTTAGCTTGGTTTAAATGTATGAATCATGATACTAGAAATGGTTAGTGATTTAATAAAATGTAATTATTGTTAATCAAGAGAGCTTGCCGTCACGTAAGGACCTTAACGGGTTAGATGGTGTCGTTATAAATTCTTGCCATGATTTGTTAGCTTAGTTAGTAGTTCAGGCCAAAATTGCTATCTTAGTGAATTTATGTGCAAGATTTGTAAAATGAACTCGGTTGTGATTTAATCTAGTTTATGCTTGTCTCGGTGGTTGCATTGTGTTTATCGGTGTCTCTTTCCTTGATTAAGTGCGGTTAGAAAACTCCTAACGGATGACTAACTTATTTTTAAGAGATTTTCATAGACATTTATCAATTGCACGTTAAAGAACAATTTTAGGTGGTTAAAGTGTGTTTATCGTTTTAGCTTTCCGAATGATTGTCATGTTAGGATTCCCGAAAGGGATACTAATTGTCTTAAATAGGAAAATTGACCGAATGCTTCTAGTGCCAAAACCGACTTAGTTGACATGCTTTGGTTGTGTATTAAGCAAGGCTTTTTATCTATTATCTATTATGTTTTTATTATGTACTTGTTTACGTTTACTTTAGTTTAATTAAAATCAAACAAACCTATGTTTTTACCGGTAGTTTAGTGACAAAGGTCTAGTAATATTTCTCCGCCCATTTCCTTGGATCGATACTTGGTTCTTACATATACTTTACTACATATATGACGGGGTACACTTGCCTCTTTCGTGTGTGTTTTGATGTAAAAGTAATAATCACTTTTATAAATTTAAAACCAAATCGTGTGTAAATTCATTGCAAAATTATGTATATATACGCACACTTCAGTGGTGTGGATCGCACAACCCAGTTGAATTGCACAAGGCCATCAAGATCGCACAAG
>JARYGA010057192.1:0-28863 GCA_030545235.1 Helianthus tuberosus | reverse complement strand
ATCCGGCGAGTTTGACGGAGCTTCGGTCCCAAAATGACGTGTTCGGTGTATTTATTATTACTAAGAAAGGAGTAGAAAATAGATACGACACCGAGCAGTCACTTATAAGATGCAGCACCATGAGACCAGTCGGACAACATGTCCCCTAAGGGAACCAAAAGCTTGTCCAAATGGGAACCCCACACCCCTATTTATAGGCAACAGCCTATCCGGATGAGCCTATGTCCATCCGTCCGGATGGACTTTACAATAGCACACCTATATCCGGATGGTGTATCTTCCAAATGGACTTAATGTTGTCCATCCGTCCGGATGAACCTTGACATTACTTGACCCGTTTTCGACTTTTCATATTCTATACAATATTCAACACACGCTCTATCTGACTATTCTCACAGTGGCAGACGTACGAAATATGCACTAACAGATTCCCCCTCGGCTGTCACTGTCGAATCATCTCTATCACTTTGAGAACCTTGAGCCGTGTTTGAATATTCTGCAACCTCAATCAAGTATCTGACATTTAACAACAGATTCCCCCTTGATTGATGATCAAGGTTTGCATCTTAAACAATGCATTCCCCCTAAAATGAATCTTCATTTCATTGTTTGCACGGTTCCTGACTCTTCCTCTGAATTGCTAAACTGCAATTTTCACGAACAATCACCAACTTGGAACTAATCAATGCAGTAATCTCTGTTTCTGCTTTAGCCATCTCCGCGTTTAGTTTTTGCTATATCGTTTCAGAACCACGATCTCGCATTCTGCTTGCTTGATCTAAGTATGTACAAAAACTCAACCGACAATTGATAGAAACTTCAAATACTCCACTGGTTAATGTCAAATCTGTGATTCCCCCTGAAGATCTGATATCTCGAGTAACCGATATTCTCCACAATCAGCAACTCTTCATTAGAAAATAATGTTCACAAAATGCAACATATAAATTACATCAATTGTGGCATAAAACTAACATTTTTTTAGTACTAATGTTGGAAAAAGTGTGTTTTTGTCTTCCTTTTGTATTTTCAGGATTAAATGAGCTCAAATTAACAAAAGAAGCAAAAATGCAGCTACATCTAACTTGAATACAAGAAAAGGAACAAACGTGGCATGCCCGGCCCCCAGACAGCATCTTCCCAAGCAAAAACAAGAGATCAGAAGGCTGAACACGCCCCGTGCTCAGTGAACACGGGGGTGTGCCCAAGTGCCAACATAAAAGACAAAGCTATAGAAGCTTCTATCGCCCACCACGGGGCCGTGCTCAGCGGACACGGGGCCGTGGTCAACTATAAGGTTCGCAGAATCCAGACAAATCTTGATAGTACAGATACGCTTCTGCACACGGGGCCGTGCCCAGCGGACACGTGGGCGTGGTCAACTAATGCAGACAAACTGCAATTAATGAAGACAGAGAAGAAGGTGGACACGGGGCCGTGCCCGGGCTGCTGTTCAGGCTATAAATAGGGGTGCTTGGCTCATTTGCAAATCATCCATTGGCACACCACCTCTCTCACACTTCACCCACCACCACCACCATCATCCACCACCATCATCCATTGTCCATCATAGAGTGTGTGAGTTGTCTCGGGATCCAAGATTGATCGTAAGAGTTCTTGAAAATCAAAGGCCATGTTTGCCTAAGTCTCTTACATCACTTGGTGAAGACAAGTGTCTAGTGTAATACTTTTTATTTTTTAATCTTTTCTCACTTTTTACTTGGTTATGTATTAATGACTTTAATAACTAGTTTCTTATGTTGAAGGTGATTCTCTTGGCATTATTTTACTGTCTATATAAAGTAAAAGATTTTCACCATTCATATCTCCACGGTCTATATGGAGGTATGTTGGCTACCTGGTCGGGGGTTAAGGGAACGGTTTTGTAAGAGTCTTGCCTTGTTCAGTGTATAGATCCTGCAAGGACTGATGTGTTCAAAATGTAACATATAAATTTCATCAAATGAGGCACAAAACTAACCTTTTTTTAGTACTAATGTTGGAAAAAGTGTGCTTTTGTCTTCCTTTTGTATTTTCAGGATTAAATGAGCTCAAATTAACAAAAGAAGCAAAAAGACATCAAAATCTAACATAAATACAAGAAAAGGAACAAGACGTGACATGCCCGACCCCACGACAGTATCTTCCCAAGCAAAACAAGAGATCAGAAGACTGCACACGCCCCGTGCTCAGCCAGCACGGGGGCGTGCCCAAGTGTCAGCAGAAAAGACAAAGTGGTAGAAGCTTCTATTGCCCACCACGGGGCCGTGCTCAGCGGACACGGGGCCGTGGTCAACTATAAGATTCGCACAATCCAGCAAATCTGCATAGTACAAAGATTCTTCTGCACCACGGGGTCGTGCTCAGCGGACACGGGGGCGTGGTCAACTAAAAAGACAAAACATCATTAAATGAAGAAAGAGAAGGATGTGGACACGGGGCCGTGCCCACTGGACACGGGGCCGTGCCCGAGCTTCTGTTCAGCCTATAAATAGAAGTGCTTGGCTCAAGCTCAAACCATCCCTTGGCACACCACCTCTCTCACACTTCACCCACCACCCACCGCCACCATAACACCATCATCCATTGTCCATCGTAGAGTGTGTGAGTCGTCTCGGGATCCAAGATTGATCGTAAGAGTTCTTGACAATCAAGGCCATGTTTGCCTAAGTCTCTTACATCACTTGGTGAAGACAAAGTGTCTAGTGTAATACTTTTTATTTCTAATCTTTTGCACTTTTTACTTGGTTTTGTATTAATGACTTTAATAACTAGTTGCTTATGTTGAAGGTGATCTTTCCTTATCGTTTGTCCATGGTGTCTTGGCGTTATTTTACTGTCTATATAAAATAAAAGATTTTCACCATTCATATCTCCACGGTCTATATGGAGGTATGTTGGCTACCTGGTCGGGGGTTAAGGAACGGTTTGGTAAAGGTCTTGCCATTGTTCAGCGTTTAGAGGTCCTGCAATGGACCTGGGTCAAATTTAGTAGGACCTCCTTCAATACTTAACGGTATTGGATGGCGGGGGTCCAAACTCTTTGATCCCCTCATAAGTTAACTACTATTAATACTATAACCTGGCTATTTAGGACTGTATCCCTGCTGACTCAGACTACTTAGTCGAGGGTAACGTCACCTCCAAAAGAGGGGCCTACCATAATTTGCATTAATAACTTAATTAATTATCTTCCAATAATCCACCCTTTTAGGATTGTATCCTTGCTGACTCAAACTATTGGGGTGAGGGTAACGTCACCTTCAAAAGAGGGGCCTACTACAATAACTAAGATAATCTCTTAAAATAGTGCAAAAGTGCGGAAATAATCAAAGGTTACACTAGATACGAGTCGAAACCAAGTGTTTCATCTTTTCTATCTGTTTTTCTTTTTATTTTTATTTTCAGCATTTTAGTTAGTTTTTATTTTTCTTAGTTTAAAACATTTTTCTAAACTTTTTGATTTTGTCACACCCCCAAAATCCACACGCGGAGTATCACCACTTGGAGGCGTGACTGACCAGGATCAAGCCACCGATCATATCAAACATAATAAGTGATAAAGTAATTTAAACCAAAAGATATGATAGGTGTTCAACAAAACATGTTAAGTGTATAGCAGAAGCATAAGATGTAAACCCATTGTAAGTACTAAGTTCAAATGTTTCATCATAAGATCCACAATCCATGCCCACAACGACCGCATCTCCCGTGCAAGCTCCAATGTACCTAAGGTCCTGCAAGGCATGCAGCAGAGAGTCAACAACTAGTTGAGCGAGTTCACAGAAAGTAAGTTCGTTATAACAAATCATATATGCATTTAGTGGGGGCTTCCCATGTAAGTATGTACTAATAGTGGGGGTTTCCCATGGTCATATGTATTACTAGTGGGGGTTTCCCACGTTTATCTTTACTAATGGGGGCTTCCCATGTTTGTACTTACTAGACTATTTGCAACCATGTGTTCTTCTTAATCCGAGAACAGGAATACGTACAAGGTCACGTAGGTTTTACGTGAGTACCCTTCCCCGAGGACAGTGGTACGTGTGGGGTTTACGTAGGATTTACGTAAGTGTCCTTCCGACCCGGAAGACAGTAGTAGGTATTAGTTTACGTAGGTTTTACGTAAGTGTCCTCCCGACCCGGGAGACAATGGTAGATACTAGGTTACGTAGGTTTTACGTAAGTGTCCTGACTATCCTGAGGACGATGGTCTATAGTCTAGCGATAGCGTAAGTACGAGTAGTTATCCATTTCAAATAATCCAACCCAATTCCCAACCCGGGAATCCCATGCCTTGGCTGTGTGAACTCACCTTGGTTTGCTCGGCAGATACACAAAAGGGTTTCTTGAACTATGAGTGGTCAACCGCGTCCTAATAGGGTTACCATACAAGTCAGGTTTTGGTTTCACAGAGTGCACATAAGCATCACGTAAGATAGCACATAAGAAACACATACGGATCATGGCAACATAATACACACATAGAATGTTTTAAGTGTTATCAGTTTAACATACGGATGAAGCCCAAATAAGCATGATTAGTTCAACAAGTAGCCGGCCCATCAATTAAACAAATAAACAACTTGTGCGATCAGCTTTATTACCCAGCCCATGTCTACGGCCCAAATAACAACAAGCATCCTTGTGCGACCAGATCTGCTTATGCGACTGGTCTTCTTGTGCGAGTGGGCATCTTGTGCTACCAAGATGCCTTGTGCGATTAGTTTTAAATTCCAGATTTCATGCAATCAGTTAACACTTCCGAATATCATGCATATTAGTTACATTGTTTCCAAATATTCGATTCGGTTATGATTATTCAATGGTTTCCAATTTATGAATTTTATCAATTATTAAATAACTCTAACCGAAATAAAAGTATGAATATTATAATTAATTGGTCCAATAAAATTCAACCACAATCGCATATAGATCAGATTTGTTCACATGATCCTCCATCCACACAAGTCAACAACAAGGTCATTAAATCACAGGAGTAATATGATATCATGTACTAAGTTGAACATGCATTGAAACCTATCCAATTTAAAAGAATTCATATAACAAACACATGACATACTGACAATCCCATGCTAGCTATGAAAACAATGGCTGAATATCATAATGAATCCTTAATATACTATCAATTAAAGTCACATGCTCATCATGATACATACACACTATTCGAACAAAACAACAATCATTCACATCGGATCATCATCATCATCATTAAATTAATCAACAATGGCCAACAATCTATAACACCTCAAGATAGTATTGGACCGACTTTTATATAGTATATCTGCAGTGGACAATATTGACTATTATCATACTATCATCACATGCAATACTACACTATAGCCGACAACTATGTTTATCACATCAAGGGTTAGTGGACCAAACAATGACATGTAATATCTATTAAAATAATATCGATCATCATTACATCAGCCACATTCCCTAGGTCAAAACGTGTGTACCGAATCATGTTTCTGACAAACACAATATCATATCATGCAACCAATTATGATAAGAAACTCAATTCAATCAATGGCAAAAGTGTACTGACCGAAGGGAACCAAGATAGCATCAAAAGGTCTTCGAGGGACATGGAATAACCGTCGGCTTCAAAAGTGAAGGAGGGCTGTTGCCGTCGGGTTTGAGAGGAGAGAGAGAGCACTAGGGTTTTGTGTGTGTGAATGTTTTGCAACCAGTGAGAACAAACTTTCTAAGGGTGTGTGTATACGTATGGTGGAGTGGGCCGAACCCTTTACATGGCTGCCCATTAAGTTCAAGTTCAAGAGAAATGGACCGAGAGTAGTTAAGCCCAAAGGCTTGTGCGGTTGAGTTGTGTTGTGCGACTACATCATACATACATTCACATAAACACACCAATCATAGCATTCATTTAATCAATCACTTTCATAAAATCACATCACGTTCACATACGTTACATCAAGGTACAAAAATAGGTTCGGAAATACGAGTTGTCACATTATCCCCAAGTTGAAAGAAATTTCGTCCCGAAATTTAGCACGTACTCATTGAGGAAGCTAGTTAAGTTGCATGGTTTTCCTGGTTTTCCTGGGGTGTCACATCCTCCCCCCGTTGATCTGGAATTTCGTCCCGAAATTCCGTAGCTTCAGACTCAGTAGTGGTTGTACCGGTTGCGAACAGTTGGGGAGACTTTTGTTTCATTTGATCTTCGCGTTCCCAAGTGAACTCTGGGCCGCGACGTGAGTTCCAACGAACTCAAACGAGAGGTGTTCTAGTACGCTTGAGGACCTTAACATCCCGGTCCGTGATTTCAACAGGTTTCTCGACGAATCGTAACTGCTCGTCGATCGTGAGCTCCTTCAAAGGAACTACGTGGGTCTCATCTGACAGACACTTCTTCAGATTTGACACATGGAAAACGTCGTGAACTGCACTGAGTTCTGCTGGTAAGTTCAGTCTGTAGGCCGCCTTGCCTATTTTCTCAATGACTTCGAAAGGTCCAACGTATCGTGGGTTAAGTTTGCCTCGTTTACCAAAACGAACCACACCCTTCCAGGGTGAAACCTTGAGTAGTACACGCTCCCCAACCTGGAGCTCTAGTGGTTTTCTGCCCTTATCGGCGTAGACTTTCTGACGGTCACGAGCTGCCGCCATTCGTTGTCGTATCTGAGCAATTTTCTCGGTTGTGTCAACCACATGTTCTGGACCAGTAATCTGACTATCCCCCACCTCTGCCCAACAAAGAGGTGACCGGCATTTACGCCCGTACAATGCCTCAAACGGAGCAGCTTTAAAGCTGGTGTGGTAGCTATTATTATATGAGAATTCCACAAGCGGCAGATGCTTTTCCCAGCCGTTGCCAAAGTCAATTACACATGCCCTAAGCATGTCTTCGAGGGTCTGGATGGTACGTTCCGACTGCCCATCCGTTTGCGGGTGATAAGCTGTGCTCATATCTAAACGTGAGCCAAAGGACTTGTGCATTGCTTGCCACAGTTCTGATGTAAAACGTGCATCTCGATCCAAGAAGTGAGCAGACTTTGTGAGTCGATCCACGATCACCCAAATAGTATCATTACCACGTTGAGATCTAGGCAGGCCAGTAACAAAATCCATGGAAATTTGCTCCCATTTCCATTGTGGTATCTCTGGTTGTTGAAGTGGGCCTGAAGGTTTATGATATTCCGCCTTGACTCCCGCACAAGTCAAGCACTTGCTAACGTATGTTGCTATGTGGGCCTTCATGCTAGGCCACCAATATGTAGTTTTGATATCGTGGTACATTTTATCCGAACCAGGGTGTACCGAATAGCGAGACTTGTGTGCCTCATCCATCACAAGCTCTCATAGGTTGCCATAAAGTGGGACCCAGATGCGTCCTGTAACGTAGTAAGCACCGTCTTCCTTCTGTTCTAAGCGTTTGCCTTGAGCCGTGTAGGGCTTCAGCCCTGACGTTTTCTGGTTTCAATGCTTCTACCTGAGCATCTCGTATCTGAGAAGGAAGACTAGACTGTATAGTGAGTTGTAAAGCTCGTACGCGCTTAGGCGCATTGTCCTTTCGACTGAGGGCGTCAGCCACAACATTGGCTTTGCCTGGTTGGTACCTGATCAAGCATTCATAGTCATTCAGTAGCTCGACCCATCGTCGTTGTCGCATATTCAGTTCCTTCTGTTTGAGGATATGCTCGAGGCTCCTGTGATCAGTGTAGATAGCGCATTTGGTACCATACAGGTAGTGTCTCCATATCTTAAGTGCAAAAACAACCGCTCCCAGCTCTAGATCGTGTGTAGTGTAGTTCTTTTCATGCACTTTGAGTTGGCGTGAGGCGTAGGCTATAACTTTATCCCGCTGCATCAATACGCAACCAAGACCCTGAATTGATGCGTCGCAGTAAACCACAAAGTCGTCAGTGCCCTCTGGCAGTGAAAGGGTAGGCGCACTGCAAAGTCTATCCTTTAAATGTTGAAATGCTAACTCCTGTGCGTTTCCCCAACGATAAACAACGCCCTTCTGCGTTAGTGAAGTAAGAGGCTGAGCAATACTAGAAAAATCCTTGATAAATCTCCTGTAATAACCTGCCAATCCCAAGAATTGGCGAATTTCCGTAGGTGTACGAGGTGCAGGCCAGCTCTTGATCGACTCTACCTTGGATGGATCAACGTGAATCCCATCCTTGTTCACTACATGGCCTAAGAAGTGGACTTCTCGAAGCCAGAAGTCACATTTTGAGAACTTGGCGTACAGCTGTTCCTTTCGAAGGAGTTCCAAAATAAGTCGTAGATGCTGCTCGTGTTCTTCCTGATTCTTCGAGTAGATCAGGATGTCGTCGATGAAAACTATGACGAACTTGTCTAGGTAAGGCTTGCACACTCGATTCATCAAGTCCATGAAGACTGCAGGTGCATTTGTCAGCCCAAAAGGCATTACCAAAAACTCATAGTGGCCATATCGAGTTCTGAAGGCTGTTTTAGAGACGTCCTCTTCTCGAACTCTCAGTTGGTGATATCCTGATCTCAAATCGATCTTTGAATAGTAGCTCGACCCTTGCAGCTGGTCAAACAGGTCGTCAATGCGTGGAAGAGGGTAGCGATTCTTTACAGTCACCTTGTTCAGCTCACGGTAGTCGATGCACATTCTGAATGTACCGTCTTTCTTCTTCACAAATAGCACTGGAGCTCCCCAGGGCGAAGAGCTAGGACGAGTAAAACCCTTATCCAAGAGTTCTTGTAGTTGCGTAGAGAGTTCTTCCAACTCTGATGGGGTAAGCGATAAGGTGCACGAGTTATAGGTGCTGCTCCAGGAGCTAGCTCTATCTGGAACTCGACCTGGCGATGAGGCGGGAGGCCAGGTAGTTCCTCAGGAAATACCTCAGGATAAACACGTACAATCGGAAAGTCTTCTATCTTTTTCTCTTTCTTCGAGGTGTCGGTAACGAGAGCCAAAATGGCAGTGTGGCCCTTTCTCCAACATTCCTGGGCCTTAAGGAAAGAGATGATGCTCACCACAGCACCACTCTTGTTGCCACGAATCGTAAGAGGTTCATCACCTGTTCGAGAAACACGAACGACCGTCTCATTGCAGAGAACCTCTGCTCGATATTGAGGTAGCCAATCCATACCAATAACGATGTCGAAACCATCACAACGTTGGGGTCATTCCTAGCATTACCCTGACCAATCACGATCACTCGACCCCTGGCACCATTGTCGTCGTCATTACTCCCGTTGCTGCCTCCATTATTATTCCCGTTTCCTTGGTTGTGGTTCTGATTCTGGTTCAGTCGTGGGTAGCGTCTCATGAAATGATTCTTTAGCACCACACTGATAACATCCCTTGTTATCCTGCTGTTGCTGCTAATTCTGTGGAGCTTGTGGCTGCTATTGTCGGTTCTTGTTTGCAGGATGTGAGATTCTAAAATCTTTGGCTCCATGACCAAGCTTGTTGCATCTCTGACAACGATCTTTGCTGCACGACCATTGCGGTGCAAATTACATCGATTCTATTCTGCCCTTGACTACTAGAAGGTAGCTGACCAGGACTCTGGTAGTCATCGATCTTTCGCTGTTGTGTCTGGGGCTGAGCCGTAGTCGAACCCTTGCTGGAGGTTCCTTCCCACTTTCGTTTATTGTCACTGGGTGTAGCAGTAGTAGTAGTAGTAGTAACAGTAGCACTTACATGCTTAAGCAGTCTGTTCTGTTCCACTTACATCCTGGATGGTGGCAAGGTTGGCGGAAGTCACATGACTTGGTATCTCTGGTATTAAGCCTTTTAGGTATAGATCAATGTGCTTGATGGGAGGATCCACCACAGTTGGACCTAACACTGCCAGTTCGTTGGATCGTTTCGTGTACGCTTCTATCTCTGACCCCGTCATCTTCAGGTTAAAGAACTTCCACTTCCAGCTTGTGGATGTCATCACGACTACAGTATTCACGTTTGGATCAGTTCCTTAAGAATCATTCCATGGGGTGGCATTAGCAGCCGCCAGCCCCAGCATCTAAACTTGCGAGTTCCACCAAGTTAGCGCAGTGTCTTCGAGAGTACCAGTGGCGTAATTCACCCTATGAGCCTCAGGGCATTCACACGTCTCTAAGACAAACTCGAGCTTTTCAAACCAATGGAGGAGTCCAACAGCTCCTTTAGTGCCACTGAAAGTACTAGGACAACAGTCATGAATGTCTTAAATGTGCATACAGGCGGCTGAGCGTGTTGACTTGTCGTGTGCGCAAGAAAGGACAAAGTTTAAACACAACGGTTGTTTCACGAGGGTAGGATCTAAAGATCCTAGAGGGAGTTTAGACTGCAGGGTATACCTCCTGCGTGTGCGGCTGCAAGTGCCGCAGCAACTTGTTCGTTGATAAGAGCCGTCAGCTGGCTTGAGTTAGGTTCACACGTTCCCTCATGACCTCACATCGAAGGAAACACAAGTAGGAAAAGTGTCGCGAATGTGTGTAAGTGTGGAGTGACAGTAGGGAGCAAGCACAAATGTGTTTTCAAACTATAGTTGCTACGTTCATCTAAGCATACCATGAGCAAAGTTCTATGCAATCTAGCAAGTAGGCAATATATAACGTAAACCATATCACCTAGAATGTCGAGCCTTGCACATGGAGTGAAGCGTCGTTGTGGATCGTAGAGCACTGTACAGGTTATAGTCTGGTTTTAACAAAAACGTTTCCCTTATTAAAACCAAGTTCTCTATAACCAATGGCTCTGATACCAATCTGTCACACCCCCAAAATCCACACGCGGAGTATCACCACTTGGAGGCGTGACTGACCAGGATCAAGCCACCGATCATATCAAACATAATAAGTGATAAAGTAATTTAAACCAAAAGATATGATAGGTGTTCAACAAAACATGTTAAGTGTATAGCAGAAGCATAAGATGTAAACCCATTGTAAGTACTAAGTTCAAATGTTTCATCATAAGATCCACAATCCATGCCCACAACGACCGCATCTCCCGTGCAAGCTCCAATGTACCTAAGGTCCTGCAAGGCATGCAGCAGAGAGTCAACAACTAGTTGAGCGAGTTCACAGAAAGTAAGTTCGTTATAACAAATCATATATGCATTTAGTGGGGGCTTCCCATGTAAGTATGTACTAATAGTGGGGGTTTCCCATGGTCATATGTATTACTAGTGGGGGTTTCCCACGTTTATCTTTACTAATGGGGGCTTCCCATGTTTGTACTTACTAGACTATTTGCAACCATGTGTTCTTCTTAATCCGAGAACAGGAATACGTACAAGATCACGTAGGTTTTACGTGAGTGCCCTTCCCCGAGGACAGTGGTACGTGTGGGGTTTACGTAGGATTTACGTAAGTGTCCTTCCGACCCGGAAGACAGTAGTAGGTATTAGTTTACGTAGGTTTTACGTAAGTGTCCTCCCGACCCGGGAGACAATGGTAGATACTAGGTTACGTAGGTTTTACGTAAGTGTCCTGACTATCCTGAGGACGATGGTCTATAGTCTAGCGATAGCGTAAGTACGAGTAGTTATCCATTTCAAATAATCCAACCCAATTCCCAACCCGGGAATCCCATGCCTTGGCTATGTGAACTCACCTTGGTTTGCTCGGCAGATACACAAAAGGGTTTCTTGAACTATGAGTGGTCAACCGCGTCCTAATAGGGTTACCATACAAGTCAGGTTTTGGTTTCACAGAGTGCACATAAGCATCACGTAAGATAGCACATAAGAAACACATACGGATCATGGCAACATAATACACACATAGAATGTTTTAAGTGTTATCAGTTTAACATACGGATGAAGCCCAAATAAGCATGATTAGTTCAACAAGTAGCCGGCCCATCAATTAAACAAATAAACAACTTGTGCGATCAGCTTTATTACCCAGCCCATGTCTACGGCCCAAATAACAACAAGCATCCTTGTGCGACTGGAAGCCCCTTGTGCGACCAGATCTGCTTATGCGACTGGTCTTCTTGTGCGAGTGGGCATCTTGTGCTACCAAGATGCCTTGTGCGATTAGTTTTAAATTCCAGATTTCATGCAATCAGTTAACACTTCCGAATATCATGCATATTAGTTACATTGTTTCCAAATATTCGATTCGGTTATGATTATTCAATGGTTTCCAATTTATGAATTTTATCAATTATTAAATAACTCTAACCGAAATAAAAGTATGAATATTATAATTAATTGGTCCAATAAAATTCAACCACAATCGCATATAGATCAGATTTGTTCACATGATCCTCCATCCACACAAGTCAACAACAAGGTCATTAAATCACAGGAGTAATATGATATCATGTACTAAGTTGAACATGCATTGAAACCTATCCAATTTAAAAGAATTCATATAACAAACACATGACATACTGACAATCCCATGCTAGCTATGAAAACAATGGCTGAATATCATAATGAATCCTTAATATACTATCAATTAAAGTCACATGCTCATCATGATACATACACACTATTCGAACAAAACAACAATCATTCACATCGGATCATCATCATCATCATTAAATTAATCAACAATGGCCAACAATCTATAACACCTCAAGATAGTATTGGACCGACTTTTATATAGTATATCTGCAGTGGACAATATTGACTATTATCATACTATCATCACATGCAATACTACACTATAGCCGACAACTATGTTTATCACATCAAGGGTTAGTGGACCAAACAATGACATGTAATATCTATTAAAATAATATCGATCATCATTACATCAGCCACATTCCCTAGGTCAAAATGTGTGTACCGAATCATGTTTCTGACAACACAATATCATATCATGCAACCAATTATGATAAGAAACTCAATTCAATCAATGGCAAAAGTGTACTGACCGAAGGGAACCAAGATAGCATCAAAAGGTCTTCGAGGGACATGGAATAACCGTCGGCTTCAAAAGTGAAGGAGGGCTGTTGCCGTCGGGTTTGAGAGGAGAGAGAGAGAGCACTAGGGTTTTGTGTGTGTGAATGTTTTGCAACCAGTGAGAACAAACTTTCTAAGGGTGTGTGTATACGTATGGTGGAGTGGGCCGAACCCTTTACATGGCTGCCCATTAAGTTCAAGTTCAAGAGAAATGGACCGAGAGTAGTTAAGCCCAAAGGCTTGTGCGGTTGAGTTGTGTTGTGCGACTACATCATACATACATTCACATAAACACACCAATCATAGCATTCATTTAATCAATCACTTTCATAAAATCACATCACGTTCACATACGTTACATCAAGGTACAAAAATAGGTTCGGAAATACGAGTTGTCACATTATCCCCAAGTTGAAAGAAATTTCGTCCCGAAATTTAGCACGTACTCACTGAGGAAGCTAGTTAAGTTGCATGGTTTTCCTGGGGTGTCACAGATTTTATTAGACGTTGAGGATAAACCGGTACTAAAAGCTCTTGTGTCCTTGGACGACCTCGGTATCTTACCAATACTATACTACGCTCACGATGGGTGCACTTGCCCATATGTGTGTCTAGTGTTAGTAAATATCGTGTTTTATAAATTTAAAACTTGACTAAAAAGTGTTAAAGGGGCTTAAAATATACACCTAATATATATAACACTTCACACGCATCAAGTTTTTGGCGCCGTTGCCGGGGACACAAGGATTTTAAGAAAGTTAGGAATCAACGGCCTAATCGTTTTTCTTGTTTTTCAATTTTTTTTTAGTTTTTCTGTTTCTGCAGAGCTCAGCACGGGCCGTGCCTGGTCGGACACGGGCCGTGCCCAGCAAAATCACTGGCAGTTTTTATTTACTGAGTTACAGAGAGCTGAACACGGGGCCGTGTCGGTGCAACACGGGGCCGTGCCAAACTCCCAGTAACAGGGATCCAGAAAACAATCATTGTATCTCTGACCACGGGCCGTGTTCACCGAGCACGGGGCCGTTGTGAACATTCTGACCAACGTTCTTTTCTGTTTTTATTGCAGGACTTGGAACCCAGGCGCCACATTTGAACCTCCTACGCTGTGCATGAGCTCCAGTTCTAGTAGAGACATAAAAGAACCTCTAGAAGAACCCGAACGCTTTCTCAGAAAAAGACTTAAAGCTAAAAATCAAGAGAAAGTTTCGGGGGACCCACTTCCAATGGCGGACCAACGTACCCTCATGGATTACCTACGGCCCACCGTAGGCAATCTCGGCGCCGCTATCAATGCACCGAATGTCGAAGCCAACAACTTCGAACTTCGGCCGCATTTGATACAAATGCTCCAAAACTCCGCAACCTTCCATGGGCTTGCGGACGAGGATCCCCATCTACATATTACTAATTTCTTGGAAATATGTGATACTTTTCAGATCAATGGAGCATCAAACGACGTCATTCGCCTTAGGATGTTTCCATTTTCACTAAAAGACCGAGCTAAGGCTTGGCTTAACACCCTCCCAGTTGGCTCGGTAAACACCTGGGATGAACTAGCCCAAAAGTTTCTATATAAGTATTTCCCTCCTGCTAAAACGGCTAAACTAATGACTGAAATTAATACATACTCACAAGAGGATGGGGAATCCTTATATGAAACTTGGGAAAGGTTCAAGGAGCTTCTAAGAAAGTGTCCACATCACGGTCTAGCGGTGTGGCAACAAGTATCCACTTTCTACAATGGGTTGTTGCCACACACAAGACAAACACTTGATTCAAGCTCCGGGGGACTTTTAGGTAATCGTCGCCCAAATGAAATATATAATCAAATTGAGGAAATTGCTCAAACCAATTTTCAATGGCACACTCCCCGAGGTAATAAATCTATTGCCCCGGGCGCCCATAAGGTTGATGAAAGCACCTCTTTACAAGCCCAAATCGAGGCCCTCTCTTCGAAAATCAAAAGGCTAGAAATGACAAAAACGGCCTCGGTTATGGCTTGTGAAGGGTGTGGTGGGTCACATGAAAATTGGAGTTGTATGAAAGAATTAGATGAACAAGCAGAAACGGTAAACTACATTGATAATAGACCTAGGCCGTCGGGTCCTCCAACGGGTACCTACAACCAAGGATGGCGTAACCACCCAAATCTTGGTTGGAGAGATCCCGGCAATAGTAGTAACCAACAAAACCAACGAACTAATTTTCAATAACCACAAAATTTCTCTCAACAACAAGGTGGAAGAGAAAGGCTTGAAGAAACCATATCTCGTCTCATCTCCGACACCGAAAAGAAAAACTCGGATCGATTTCAACAATTGGAATCGAATTTTAGAAATCAACAAGCTAGCATTCAAAACGTTGAAAAACAATTAAATCAACTAGCTCAAAATTTCTCCGAGAGACCACAAGGCGTGTTACCAAGAATACCGAAACCAACCCAAAGGCGCAAGTACACCTCATCACTTTGAGAAACCGAACCGTGGGTCCTGAGGATGCCCCATTACCACCAGTTGAAGGAGGTCAACGCCAAAACACGACTTCACCTACACCTCAACCAGAAACGGCTTCTTCACCAAATCAAGAGCCCACCAAGGCTCCTCCAATTCCGTACCCCGGTAGGTTAAATCGTCAAAAGACCGATGAGCAATTCACAAAGTTCGAAAGTTTACTAAAACAATTGCATGTTAATATTCCTTTTATTGAGGTCCTAACCCAAATGCCTAAATATGCAAAATTCATGAGGGATTTCCTCACTCACAAAAGGAAAATTGAATCATTGCAATTAGTTAACTTAGGCGAAGAATGCTCCGCTTTAGTACTCAACAAACTTCCACAAAAGAAAATCGATCCCGGGAGCTTCACAATTCCTTGCTCGATTGGGAAGTCCCCCGTTCGTAATGCATTAGCCGATCTTGGGGCTAGCATTAACCTCATGCCCACGTCAATGTTCAAACGACTTGGCCTAGGAACAACAAGCCCTACAAAGATGAGCATACAACTCGCAGACAGGTCCGTCAAATTTCCACAAGGTGTCGCTGAAAATCTGCTGGTCAA
This sequence comes from Helianthus tuberosus, assembly GCA_030545235.1. Lineage (NCBI taxonomy): Eukaryota > Viridiplantae > Streptophyta > Magnoliopsida > Asterales > Asteraceae > Helianthus > Helianthus tuberosus. The sequence continues at coordinate 12,925 of JARYGA010057192.1, read as the reverse complement.
GGTTGACAACTTCGTTTTTCCAACCGACTTTGTCATCCTAGACATGGAAGAAGACACCGATGTCCCTCTCATCCTCGGGAGGCCATTTCTAGCCACCGCCCAAGCAGTGGTGGATACGAATGACGGAACGTTAACATTGAAGTTTGGGGATGAGGAAGTGAAGTTTGAATGTGGAAAGAAAGTAGAGGAAGAAGACCCGGTCAAATACATGAAGGTCATAGACTCAAGCTTGGATGACGCTCTCCGACGGTGTAACATGGGATGCAATACATCCCACTTGGGTAACATGTGACCAGGCTTTGGGTCTAGCCAAGGACCCTTATAAACGTGGCGCACCACGGAGGCATCCGCGGAACTATCCTTAGTTTAGATTGATTTTCTTGTTTTCTAGTTAGTTTTAATTTTCAGGAATAAAACACACTTGAGATGGCAAAGGATGCAAGGGAAACTTGAACCAGCACTCCATGCAGGAAAACAGAACCGTCCGACAAATTTCTTCGTTTACAGTAAGCTTGGCACGGGCCGTGTCCACCCAACACGGCCCCGTGCTGCACAGTCTGCAGAAAAAGACCCAGTTCAGGTAACTGGACACGGGCCGTGTTCACCCAACACGCCCCCGTGTCCAGGCTTCTGTTTCTTTTGTTTTAATTTTGTTACTAGCACTTGAACACGGGGCCGTGCCCGGATAACACGGGGCCGTGTTCAGCGCCCAGTAACACAAAATTTTTGCTTTTTACACCTTTTTACACATTCAATCAACCTAAAAACTTATTTTTGGGACACATTGAGGACAATGTGTAATTTAAGTGTGGGGGAGATGCTAAAACCTTGAATCTTGCAAGTCCTAAATACAAGCCTTACACAAAACTCTATTGGAATCGCTAATCACCCCAAATTTTTTCAAAAATTTTCATTTTTTTTCTTGTGTAGGTTTAACTCGGGAATTTCAAGTTCTAAAAAGGTTATATTTTTACGAATTTACAACCGATAGCGTCGTGATAAAAAGAGCCAACATAAGAAAATTATGAAAAGGCATGACAAGCTTAGTTAAAATTTGATTATATATACTTGATCACATAAAAACCCATTCCCACAAAAGTGAGTTTTGAGCCTTTATTGAGCATACAATTACATATCATTAGAACTAAATGCTCATCTTTCATTTCTTGTGTGAATAGCCGCTTGGTTCTTACGACTCTAGAACTTGCCATGACGATACATTCCCGGTCCTTACCAACTTAAACCCGAGTAAGTAAATGATGGAGGCATTAGGACTAACCCTTTTTATTTCTACACCATTATTTTTCTTTTTTTTTACCACCTACCAAAAAAAATCCCCCTACTTAGCCCCTTTGAGCCTAAACCTTTTCATTTCATAACCCAAACCAAACACCCTTTTTACCCACCAAAACCTTTTTCATTTTTACCCCTTTGTTTTAGTAACGAGTTCGATTTTTCGTCTGACTTTTCAAAAAAAAAAAAAATTTGTTGATGATGAAGCAAAAGAAAATAAACAAACAAGTTCATCAAAAATAACTTTGTTTGAATAAATAGCTTCATCAAAATAAAAGTTACAAAAATAGAAAGTCTTACGAAAACCGACACTTGTTACGCTTTTCGCCTTTTTTCTACTAACCACTAACCACCAACCCAACCACCTACCTTTAACCCAAGCCTAACCCTTCACCCACAAAGACCTCTTGATATTTACAAAGGTATATAAGTTAAAAAGGAGGAGGATTGATTGCTTGGCAAGCCTATGGTAGGAGTAAGTTCCATGCCGGTCTCGAGTGATCCACAAAAATACATTTTCGGCCGAGTGTTGAGTGATCCCCGTGAGGTATGTGAACTTGTATATAAATAGAATTTTAAAGAGGCATGTTATGCCCTAATAAGTAATTTATCTTATGAAAAGTTTTAAATAAATCATGACGAATAGGATTGTAAATAAATAAAAATAAAATTAAATAAAGAATCTTGGAAATCCCGACACTCTACGACAAGCCCAAAAACCTTCTTTTCTACCCATTCCATTTGGGAGTGTAATAGCCACATATTAAAGAGTTTTGCTTGAGGACAAGCAAAGATTCAAGTGTGGGGGTATTTGATGTGTTCAAAATGTAACATATAAATTTCATCAAATGAGGCATAAAACTAACCCTTTTTTAGTACTAATGTTGGAAAAAGTGTGCCTTTGTCTTCCTTTTGTATTTTCAGGATTAAATGCGCTCAAATTAACAAAAGAAGCAAAAAGACATCAAAATCTAACATAAATACAAGAAAAGGAACAAGACGTGATATGCCCGACCCCACGACAACATCTTCCCAAGCAAAACAAGAGATCAGAAGACTGAACACGCCCCGTGCTCGGCCAGCACGGGGGCGTGCCCAAGTGTCAGCAGAAAAGACAAAGTGGTAGAAGCTTCTATTGCCCACCACGGGGCCGTGCTCAGCGGACACGGGGCCGTGGTCAACTATAAGATTCGCACAATCCAGCAAATCTGCAGAGTACAAAGATTCTTCTGCACCACGGGGTCGTGCTCAGCGGACACGGGGGCGTGGTCAACTAAAAAGACAGAACTACAATAAATGAAGAAAGAGAAGGATGTGGACACGGGGCCGTGCCCGAGCTTCTGTTCAGCCTATAAATAGAAGTGCTTGGCTCAAGCTCAAACCATCCCTTGGCACACCACCTCTCTCACACTTCACCCACCACCCACCACCACCATAACACCATCATCCACCACCATCATCCATTGTCCATCGTAGAATGTGTGAGTCGTCTCGGGATCCAAGATTGATCGTAAGAGTTCTTGACAATCAAGGCCATGTTTGCCTAAGTCTCTTACATCACTTGGTGAAGACAAAGTGTCTAGTGTAATACTTTTTATTTCTAATCTTTTGCACTTTTTACTTGGTTTTGTATTAATGACTTTAATAACTAGTTGCTTATGTTGAAGGTGATCTTTCCTTATCGTTTGTCCATGGTGTCTTGGCATTATTTTACTGTCTATATAAAATAAAAGATTTTCACCATTCATATCTCCATGGTCTATATGGAGGTATGTTGGCTACCTGGTCGGGGGTTAAGGGAATGGTTTGGTAAAGGTCTTGCCATTGTTCAGCGTTTAGAGGTCCTGCAATGGACCTGGGTCAAATTTAGTAGGACCTCCTTCAATACTTAACGGTATTGGATGGCGGGGGTCCAAACTCTTTGATCCCCTCATAAGTTAACTACTATTATTACTATAACCTGGCTATTTAGGACTGTATCCCTGCTGACTCAGACTACTTAGTCGAGGGTAACGTCACCTCCAAAAGAGGGACCTACCATAATTTGCATTAATAACTTAATTAATTATCTTCCAATAATCCACCCTTTTAGGATTGTATCCTTGCTGACTCAAACTACTGGGGTGAGGGTAACGTCACCTTCAAAAGAGGGGCCTACTACAATAACTAAGATAATCTCTTAAAATAGTGCAAAAGTGCGGAAATAATCAAAGGTTACACTAGATACGAGTCGGAACCAAGTGATTCATCTTGTCTATCTGTTTTTCTTTTTATTTTTATTTTCAGCATTTTAGTTAGTTTTTATTTTTCTTAGTTTAAAACATTTTTCTAAACTTTTTGATTTGATTAGACGTTGAGGATAAACCGGTACTAAAAGCTCTTGTGTCCTTGGACGACCTCGGTATCTTACCAACACTATACTACGCTCACGATGGGTGCACTTGCCCATATGTGCGTCTAGTGTTAGTAAATATCGTGTTTTATAAATTTAAAACTTGACTAAAAAGTGTTAAAGGGGCTTAAAATATACACCTAATATATATAACACTTCACACGCATCAAGGACCTGGGTCAAATTTAGTAGGACCTCCTTCGATACCCACCGGTATTGGATGGCGGGGGTCCAAACTCTTTGATCCCCTCATATGTAGGCTACTATTAATACTTTAATCCGGCTACTTAGGACTGTATCCCTGCTGACTCAGACTACTTAGCCGAGGGTAACGTCACCTCCAAAAGAGGGGCCTACCATAATATGCATTAATAACTTAATTACTTATATTTCAATAATCCGACCCTTTAGGATTGTATCATTGCTGACTCAAACTACTGGATTGAGGGTAACGTCACCTTCAAAAGAGGGGCCTACTACAATAACTAAGTTAATCTCTTAAAAAGTGCAAAAGTGCGGAAATAATCAAAGGTTACACTAAACACGAGTCGGAGCCAAGTGATTCATCTTGTCTATCTGTTTTTATTTTTATTTTATTTTTCAGCATTTTAGTTAGTTTTTATTTTTCTAGTTTAAAACCGTTTTCTAACTTTTGATTTGATTAGACGTTGAGGATAAACCGGTACTAAAAGCTCTTGTGTCCTTGGACGACCTCGGTATCTTGCCAACAATATACTACGCTCACGATGGGTGCACTTGCCCATATGTGTGTTTGGTGTTAGTAAAATATCGTGTTTTATAAATTTAAAACTTGACTAACGTGTAAAAAGGGCTTAAAATATACTTAAATTCCTATCACACTTTACGCACATCAAGTTTTTGGCGCCGTTGCTGGGGAAAACAAGGATTTTAAGAAAGTTAGGAATCAACGGCCTAATCGTTTTTTTTTTCTAATTTTTCTGTTTTTTTAGGATTTCTTAGTTTTTCAGTTTCTGCAAAGCTCAGCACGGGCCGTGCCTGGTCGGACACGGGCCGTGCCTGGTCGGACACGGGCCGTGCCTAGCATTATTACTGGCAGTTTTTATTTTCTGAGTTACAGGGAGCTGAGCACGGGGCCGTGTTAAACTCCCCAGTAACAGGGATCCGGAAAACAATCACTGTATCTCCGACCACGGGCCGTGTTCATCTGTACACGGGGCCGTGGTGAAGCTTCTGACCAACGTTCTTTTCTGTTTTTATTGCAGGACTTGGAACCCAGGCGTCACATCTGAACTTTCTACATAGTGTATGAGCTCCAGTTCTAGTAGAGACATAAAAGAACCTCTTGAAGAACCCGAACGCTTTCTCAGAAAAAGACTTAAAGCTAAAAACCAAGAGAAAGTTTCAGGGGACCCACTTCCAATGGCGGACCAACGTACCCTCATGGATTACCTACGACCCACCGTAGGTAATCTCGGCGCCGCTATCAATGCACCGAATGTCGAAGCCAACAACTTCGAACTTCGACCGCATTTGATATAAATGCTCCAAAACTCCGCAACCTTTCATGGACTTGCGGACGAGGATCCCCATCTACATATTACTAATTTCTTAGAAATATGTGATACCTTCCGGATCAATGGAGCATCAAACGACGCCATCCGCCTTCGAATGTTTCCATTTTCACTAAAAGACCGAGCTAAGGCTTGGCTTAATACCCTCTCAGTTGGCTCGGTAAACACCTGGGATGAACTAGCCCAAAAGTTTCTATATAAGTATTTCCCTCCTGCTAAAATGGCTAAATTAATGACTGAAATTAACACATATTCATAAGAGGATGGGGAATCCTTATATGAAACTTGGGAAAGGTTCAAGGAGCTACTAAGAAAGTGTCCTCATCACGGTCTTGCGGTATGGCAACAAGTATCCACTTTCTACAATGGGCTGTTGCCACACACAAGACAAACACTTGATTCTAGCTCCAGGGGACTTTTAGGTAATCGTCGCCCAATGAAATATATAATCAAATTGAGGAAATTGCTCAAACCAATTTTCAGTGGCACACCCCCCGAGGTAATAAATCTATTGCCCCGGCCGCCCATAAGGTTGATGAAAGCACGTCTTTACAAGCTCAAATCAAGGCCCTTTCTTCAAAAATCAAAAAGTTAGAAATGGCAAAAACGGTCTCGGTTATGGCTTGTGAGGGTGGTGGTGGGCCATATGAAAATTGGAGTTGTATGAAAGAACTAGATGATCAAACAGAAACGGTTAACTACATTGATAATAGGCCTAGGCCGTCGGGTCCTCCAATGGGTACCTACAACCAAGGATGGCGTAACCACCCCAATCTTGGTTGGAGAGAACCCGACAATAGTTGTAACCAACAAAATCTAAACCAACGAACAAACTTTCAACAACCACAAAATTTCTCTCAACAACAAGGTGGACGAGAAAGGCTTGAAGATATTGTATCTCGCCTCATCTCCGACACCGAAAAGAAAAACTCGGATCGATTTCAACAATTGGAATCGAATTTTAGAAATCAACAAGCTAGCATTCAAAACATTGAAAAACAATTAAATCAAATAGCTCAAAATTTCTCCGAGAGACCACAGGGCGCGTTACCAAGTAATACCGAAACTAACCCAAAGGCGCAAGTACATCTCATAACATTGAGAAACCGTACCGTGGGTCCCGAAGAGGCTCCAATTCCACCAATTGAAAGAAGCCAATCTAGCCAAACCACAACTCCAACCGCGCCCCAACAATAGAAGGCTTCTCCACCAGTTCAAGAGCCTACTAAGACTCCTCCGGTTCCATACCCCGGTCGGTTAATTCGTCAAAAGATCGATGAGCCATTCGCAAAGTTCGAAAATTTACTAAAACAATTGCATGTTAATATTCCTTTTATCGAAGTCCTAACTCAAATGCCTAAATATTCAAAATTTATGAGGGACTTCCTCACTCATAAAAGGAAAATTGAATCATTGCAATTAGTTAACTTAGGCGAAGAGTGCTCCGCCTTGCTACTCAACAAACTCCCGTAAAAGAAGCTTGACCCCGGAAGCTTCACAATTCTTTGCTCGATTGGGAAATCCCCCATTCGTAATGCACTAGCCGATCTCGGGGCAAGCATCAACCTCATGCCCTCATCAACGTTCAATCGACTCGGCTTAGGGAAAACAAGTCCTACAAAAATAAGCATACAACTCACCGATAGATCCGTTAAATATCCATAAGGTGTCGCTGAAAATCTATTGGTCAAAGTCGGCAAATTTCTCTTTCCGGGCGACTTTGTCATACTAGACATGGAGGAAGATATCGAAGTACCACTCATCCTAGGGAGGCCATTCCTAGCTACGGCCCAAGCAGTGGTAGATATGAATGATGGAACACTAACGTTGAGGGTTGGGGACGAGGAAGTAAAGTTTAGAGTCAGAAAAAGAGTAGAAGACGAATACCCGGTCAACTACATGAAGGTCATTGACTCAAGTTTGGATGATGCTCTCCGACGGTGTAGCATGGAATGCAAAACATTCCAGTTGGGTAACATATGACCAGGCTTTGGGTCTAGCCAAGGAACCTTATAAACGTGGCGCACCACGGAGGCATTCCGCGGAACTATCCTTAGTTTAGTTTAGATTAATTTTTACGTTTCCAAGTTTAGTTTTAATTTTTAGGAATAAAACACACTCGGGATGGTGAAGGATACCAAGGGAACTTGAACCAGCACCCCATGCACGAAAATAGGGCCATCCGATGAAATTTTCTTCATTACAGCAAGTTCAGCACGGGCCGTGCCCGCCCTACACGGCCCCGTGCTGCACAGTCTGCAGAAAATGCCCAGTTCAGGTAATTGGACACGGGCCGTGTTCACCCAACACGCCCCCGTGTCCAGGATTCTGTTTCTTTTTATAAACTTTTGTTACTGGCAATCTGAACACGGGGCCGTGCCCGGACACCACGGGGCCGTGTCCAGACGCCCAGTAACATAAATTTTGCTTTTTCACACCTTTTTACACATTCTATCAACCTAAAAACTTATTTTTGGGACACATTGAGGACAATGTGTAATTTAAGTGTGGGGGGGATGCTAAAACTTTGAATCTTGCAAGTCCTAATCACAAGCCTTACACAAAACTCTATTGGAACCGCTAATCACCCCAAATTTTTTTCAAAAATTTTTCATTTTTTTACTTGTCTAGGTTTATCTTGGGAATTTCAAATTCTAAAAAGGTTATATTTTTACAAATTTACAACCGATAGCGTCGTGATAAAAAGAAACAACTTAAGAAAATTATGAAACGGCATGACAAGTTTAGTTAAAATTTGATTATATATACTTGATCACATAAAAAAACTCATTCCCATAAAAGTGAGTTTTGAGCCTTTATTGAGCATACAAATACATATCTTTAAACTAAATGCTCATTTTTCGTTTCTTGTGTGAATAGCCGCTTGGTTCTTACAACTCTAGAACTTGCCACGACGATACATTCCCGGACTTTACCAACTTAAACCCGAGTAAGTAAATGATGGAGGCATTAGGACTAACCCTTTTTATTTCTACACCATTATTTTTTTTACCACCTACCCAAAATCCCCCTAGTTAACCCCTTTGAGCCTAAACCTTTTCATTTCTTAACCCAAAAACAAACACCATTTCACCCACCAAAACCTTTTTATTTTTAACCCTTTGTTTTTAGTAAAAAGCTCGGTTTTTCGTATGACTTTTGAAAAAAAAATGTTGATGGTGAAGCAAAAGAGAAATAAACAAACAAGTTCATCAAAAATAACTTTGTTTGAATAATGGCTTCATCAAAATAAAAATTGCAAAAATAAAAATTGCAAAAATAAAAAGTCTTACGGAAACCGACGCTTTTACGCCTTTCGCCCTTTTACTAACCACTAACCCAACCACCTACCTTTAACCCAAGCCTAACCCTTCACCCAAAAGTCCTCTTGATATTTACTAAGGTATATAGTTAAAAAGAAGGAGGATTGATTGCTTGGCAAGCCTATGGTAGGAGTAAGTTCCATGCCGCTCTCGAGTGATTCACCAAAATACATCTTCGGCCGAGTGTTGAGTGATCCCCCGTGAGGTATGTGAACTTGTATATAAATAGAATTTTAAAAAGGCATCTTATGCCCTAATAAGTAATTTATCTTATGTAATGTTTTAAATAAATCATGGCGAATAGCATTGTAAATAAATAAAAATAAAACTTGATAAAGAATCTTGGAAATCCCGACACTCTATGACAAGCCCAAAAACCTTCACTTTTACCCATTCCATTTGGGAGTGTAAAGCCACATTATAAAGAGTTTTGCTTGAAGACAAGCAAAGATTCAAGTGTGGGGGTATTTGATGTGCAAAAAATGCAACATATAAATTACATCAATTGTGGCATAAAATTAACAATTTTTTAGTACTAATGTTGGAAAAAGTGTGTTTTTGTCTTCCTTTTGTATTTTCAGGATTAAATGAGCTCAAATTAACAAAAGAAGCAAAAAGGCAGCTAAATCTAGCATGAATACAAGAAAAGGAACAAACGTGGCATGCCCGGCCCCCCGACAGCATCTTCCCAAGCAAAAACAAGAGATCAGAAGGCCGAACACGCCCCGTGCTCAGTGAACACGGGGGCGTGCCCAAGTGCCAGCATAAACGACAAAGCTATAGAAGCTTCTATCGCCCACCACGGGGCCGTGCTCAGCGGACACGGGGCCGTGGTCAACTATAAGATTTGTAGAATCCAGGCAAATCTTGATAGTAAAAATACGCTTCTGCACAAGGGGCCGTGCCCAGGGGACACGGGGGCGTGGTCAACTAATGAAGACAAACTGCAATTAATGAAGACAGAGAAGAAGGTGGACACGGGGCCGTACCCAATGGACACGGGGCCGTGCCCGGGCTGCTGTTCAGGTTATAAATAGTGGTCCTTGGCTCATTTGCAAATCATCCCTTGGCACACCACCTCTCTCACACTTCACCCACCACCCACCACCCACCACCATCACAACACCATCATCCACCACCAACATCCATTGTCCATCGTAGAGTGTGTGAGTCATCTCGGGATCCAAGATTGATCGTAAGAGTTCTTGACAATCAAAGGCCATGTTTGCCTAAGTCTCTTACATCACTTGGTGAAGACAAGTGTCTAGTTTAATACTTTTTATTTTTTAATCTTTTCGCACTTTTTACTTGGTTATGTATTAATGACTTTAATAACTAGTTTCTTATGTTGAAGGTGATTCTTCCTTATCGTTTGTCCGTGGTGTCTTGGCATTATTTTACTCTCTATATAAAATAAAAGATTTTCACCATTCATATCTCCACGGTCTATATGGAGGTATGTTGGCTACCTGGTCGGGGGTTAAGGGAACGGTTTGGTAAGAGTCTTGCCTTGTTCAGTGTATAGATCCTGCAAGGACATGGGTCAAATTTAATAGGACCTCCTTCTATACCCACCGGTATTGGATGGCGGGGGTCCAAACTCTTTGATCCCCTCATATGTAAGCTATTATTAATACTTTAATCCGACTATTTAGGACTCTATCCCTGCTGACTCAGACTACTTAGCCGAGGGTAACGTCACCTCCAAAAGAGGGGCCTACCATAATATGCATTAATAACTTAATTAATTATCTTTCAATAATCCGACCCTTTAGGATTGTATCCTTGCTGACTCAAACTACTAGGTTGAGGGTAACGTCACCTTCAAAAGAGGGGCCTACTATAATAACTAAGATAATCTCTTAAAAAGTGCAAAAGTGCGGAAATAATCAAAGGTTACACTAAACACGAGTCGGAGCCAAGTGATTCATCTTGTCTATCTGTTTTTATTTTTATTTTATTTTTCAACATTTTAGTTAGTTTTTATTTTTTCTAGTTTAAAACCTTTTTCTAACTTTTGATTTGATTAGACGTTGAGGATAAACCAGTACTAAAAGCTCTTGTGTCCTTAGATGACCTCGGTATCTTGCCAACACTATACTACGCTCACGATGGGTGCACTTACCTATATTTGTGTTTGGTGTTAGTAAAATATCGTGTTTTATAAATTTAAAACTTGACTAACGTGTAAAAAGGGCTTAAAATATACTTAAATACCTATCACACTTTACGCACATCAGAAAACAAATCATCTGGTAATGTATTCCAATCTCTGAAGCATTTGTCCAAAATCAGATTCATCTCCTCGGATAATCTAGATCTCAGAAGCTATCATCCACGATCACTCACAAATCTCCGAAGCCTTCGTCCACGATCAGATATCATTTCCTCGGATCATCTAGATCTCGAAAAATTTCACTCACGATCAGATTCACATTCCCGGACAATCCGATGAATCATCTGGTAACACATTCAGATCTCAGAAACATTCATTCCCGATCAGACTCACATTCTTCCTCTTCAGTCATGATAACAGATCTATAGTCTTCTCCGCTAGTTCCAGCAGCAACTTAACCAACAAACATCATCATTCCCTGGCGATTTGTCTGAAAAACAATTCATCTGCTCGAAGATTAACCATTCTGAAACTTTAGACTATCACACGTCTGTGATATCTTATAAGTATCTAAAATATTGTTTGCACCTCCTGATGCTAATCCTGCTGACCGGCTTGACAAAGACCCAAGACTCAAACCCCTAAGACGTCAATCTGACCCTGATCTGTAAAGTCTGAACTTCCCACGATCACGAATTCACGAATCCAGATCCTATACGTCTCTAGACAATCCTAAAGTCAAAACCACCCGGATACTGTTGCAGCGTCACGAATTTCAAAAATGTCAGAATTTCATCTTGAAATATTTATTCCCCCTCATTTTTGCAAATTCTGACGTGTTCTCACTGAATTCTCCCTCAAACTGAGCAATTCAGTCGCTGAATTATTCAGTTGCAGTTTTGTCATATGTTGATTGATCATAATTGTTCATTTGAAAATTTTGTTGTTATTCGCTGAAAAGCAGAAATTAGTCCATCCATCTGATTAAATTTGTTCGAGTCAGATCTACAGAGTTAAAAAACACAGGTGTTGTTTGGTATACATATTTCGCTGAAAGGTTTAATCGCCGAAGTGTTTTGTCCGAAAAACTGATTTTGTTCACTAATATCAGCGCGCGTAGGATTTTGCATTCACGGATTGACTTTCGTAGATCAACAAGTGTCTAGCTAAAACATCAAAGTTGTTGGTTTGGTGTGCATTTATGGATCATCTCATATTCAGTGGTTAAGTGCATTCACATATTAGAATTTGAGTTTGTTTGCGCAAATTAGTTTGCAAAAATTTCCAAAGTCCATTCGTAAAGTGTTTGTCTATTCGATCGAGTCTATTTAGGTCTATTCAGTCAAGGTTGAAACAAGATCATTTTGTTGAAAGCACAAGTTTGCTCATCCTTGCATTATTTGTGTTCATCCACACGAGTCTCCGTCCACAAAATTCAACATTATATCATAATTGAACATTTTATGGGTTTTCAAGTATTTGGTTTGTTAAAACTGATCGATTTTTTGGTTAATTGCAGGTGAAAATCAAGGTGCGATAATCAAGAGGTGATTCAAAGATTCGAATGCGAACGCGTTGTCGGATCGAATATAACTCCCGAACGATTGCGAAGAACACGTACAATGTGCGGAATCCATGCACGTGTGTGGACCGAACACAAGAATGTAATTAACAGTGATTCTATTCAATGATTTGACAAAGTTTACACCACGAATCACCTTGAACACTAGTTTCTCTCTCTAGAAGCTCTAGTCTTCAAATGGCAAAAGTTCTTAAAATGAACCATAAGGCTCCTATTTATAGGTCTCTAATAAGGAAGGTTTCCTTATTTACAAAAATGCCATTACCCTATATTAAAAAATAGAAAATCCTTGTCTTAATCAGTTTTCTGCTACTATTCGGGATTGACGGAGGTGATAGACATTATGCATTCACAGACTCCCTCTTGGATATTACCGCAGTCAATCTCGTAGCTTTCTATCTTCTCTCTCTTTTTGAGTCTTCTAGAAGCTTTGACATCTTCATAACCACAAACTCCTTTTTGCTCTAACAGCTCCTCTTGAATCTACGGCATCTCGATTCTTTAGCTCCTTCTATCGTCTGACTCGTTCTCCAGGCTCCCCCTTTCGTTAAGCTTTCGTGCTTTTCAGGATCGACACCTGGCCTTTCGATTACAAGCTCCCCCTTGCGACAAGCTCGTCTTCAGACTCCCCCTTAGTCTCAGCTATCAAGATCATAATCTAGTTCA